>APFE030499392.1:0-48650 GCA_000404065.3 Pinus taeda | reverse complement strand
AAATGGGCTCTAGACTTCATAGGACCCATCAATCCAACTTCCAATGGTAAGAGGTACATCTTAGTATGTACTGATTATGTGACAAAGTGGGCTGAAGCTAAAGCACTAGTCCGTGCAACTGAACAGACAATGGTAAATTTCCTCTTTGAAGAAATTTTTGTAAGGTATGGAGTACCAAGGGAGATAGTAATAGATCAAGGTACTCAGTTTACTTCAAACTTAGTTAAGGACATCACCGAAAAATATCAAATCAAGCACAGAAGAAGTACACCTTACCATACACAGGCCAATGGCTAGGTGGAATCAACAAATAAAACATTGGAAGGAATTATCACTAAGACCGTAGCAATGAACAGAAAGAATTGGGAGGAGAAGCTCAAAGATGCACTTTGGGCTTATAGGATCACGTGGAAGAATACTACAGGATTTACACCATACCAATTGGTGTATGGCAAAGAGGTAATGCTTCCTATTGAGTTTCAAATACATACCTTTAAGATGGCTGCAGATTTGGGAATTGATCTTAATGAAGCACAACAAGAAAGAATTCAGCAGTTGAACCAGCTGGATGAAATGAGGCGGCAAGCAGAGGAGAAAACACTCCTCATGCAAAGACAAAGGAAGCAGTGGCATGATGCACATATCAAGAAGAAACAATTTAAAGAAGGAGATTGGGCTTTACTCTTTGACTCTAAATTCAGAGATCATAAAGCCAAGTTTACTACACATTGGATGGGCCCAAATGAAATAGTTCAAGTTCATGAGAATGGATCAGTCTAGCTTATTACCATTGATGGAGAAGGTCACTCCTTTCTTGTCAATGGCCATAGGTTGAAACTCTATCACAAGCCCATCACCAAGGAGGATTTTCTTCAAACTGTATCTCAGAAAAGGGAGGTTGAGATATTGCAACCTTCAGCTGTAGTATCTCTACCTTAGTTCATTTCATTTCCATTTTATCACTTAAAAAAAAAAAGTTAAAAAAATAAAATAAAATAATAATTAAAAAAAATAATGGTTTATATGTGAAAACCATACTCTGGCACACTCTAACCCAGAATTCTTACTTGAAAACCAATTCTTTGGCTGGTAAGAATTCCTTGTTCTTTTTGTTTTCTGTTGATTTATCGCTTCAATAATGACTTGAGGACAAGTCAAAGCTTCAATGGGGGAGAAGCATCAGCATTTTTGTTTTTATCTCATCTCCTCACTGCAAATTTTCAAAGAGTTTATCCCTTTATTGTAAATTCTCAAAGAAGTTTGTTTCATCACTTTAGTATTTCAATAAAGAAGTTGTTTGTGTCTTTGTTTTAATAAGAGGGACCTGTTTTAAGCACTATTCAGTGGGACCTGTTCAGAAGACCATGATACCAGCACCGACAATGGAGGGACTTGTTCAACAAACATAGAAGGGACCTGTTAGAGACTGCTACCTCAAGCCACTTCAGCAAATCTTCAATAAAGTTCAGCAGAGATCCAAAGATTGCTTGTCACCGAGCCTCCATCAAACATCAAAGATCAAAGAAGCTGCACACATATAGTCTTTTCCAGATTTCGAAGAGGCTACACAAACATTATCCAGATCTCAGAGGGACCCGTTGCATCCAAATTTATCTCAGAGGGACCTATTATGGACATCAAATATTCATCATCTCTGAACAAGAAATCCTATCTATGCATGCCAACTCAACTCTTGATCAACCAATAAAAGTGTAAAGTATTGTTATCATTTTTATTTTTAACATTTAAATTCCTAGATTACTTTAGTGTTAAATGTGATGACTGTAATTGCTTATAATCAATTTCAAAAAAATTTACCCACATATCCACCACTCTCGTCATATTTCTAATTCCTACCATCTTCCAACGCTCTAGCCTATCCCCATACTTTTCCTACGATTTCTAATCCTCTATTCCACCACCCTCCCAGCCTTGTTATTCACTCCCTATCAGCCATCGAACTTTACTCTCGGTCCAACATCTCCTTAGTCGGCCAAGAACTAATGAACAAGGGACAGGTGGTGAACTACTTGGGAAGCCAAATGTTATACAGTTTCATGCATTGATTTTTTTTTAATCGACCAACTTATGACATGATCGCTCGACAAAGTTGACTCATGCAAGCGACTATCCGTTATTACAGCCCTAGTACTTCATACATGCTCACGGCGTTCTCATGATGGTACTCACACAACCCAGTACAGCTACTCCTCTGTCATTGAACTATGAATATGCTTTGTTATTATTACATTGAATTGGGTCGAGTCGGTTGTTAAATCCTATTTCATTCTCAGTTGTAGAAAGTGTGTTCCATATTAGAAATTCAAAGTGTTGTGATTTCAAAAAAAGAACGGAGGCCGAGAACACCAAGTGCTATGAGAGCAAAGCACAGTATTTGGGCTCAAAAAAATTCTATCTCCGCCACAATTCAAGGCCAGTCATCCGGTCACTACTCAAGCCACTGAAGGAGCTGATTGCGAAGAACAGAGGATGCCACCAAGTCAGTTGTGTGGAGCGAAAAGAAAAGGTAACAAACTAAAATACCCTTGTTTAATTAATAAGCATAAATGAAGAGGGTTAGAGCAAGAGTTCTCTGTAAAATGACTAATAGAGTAGAACCAAACACATTTGATAGCTCTCAGTACCACGATGACTGCATTGAAATTTTAAGAGAGAAACAATGGTTACTCTTCTTGGAAAATTTTAATGGAAGCAACGAGGAAGTGACTAAACAATTTTCCTTTACATTCAATGGGGAGAAGGCGCTAATAGGTAATTTCTCATTTAGAGTCTCAGAAGACACTATAGCACAGCCCTTAGGGATTAGCCCAGAAGGAGAGAAGTACTTCAAGACTAAACAGTTCAAAGAGAAATCATGGACCCAGTTCATGTCCAGGTCAAGGGTTTCATCAGTTAACTGGAAGAAGGGGGTCCTAAGGAGCTGGTTGATAAATCCATGGGACAAGATGGTGTATATCATCCAAAAGTTTGTTACATGCGAGGGTCGATATAGCATATCTATTTGTACCATATTAAACTCATGTTACATTTAAAGGAGCAGTGCGCTATTAGTTTACCATATTTCCTCTTCCAAAGCTTGACCAAGATGTCGAAGACTATCCAAAAGCAGAAAGGTAATGAGGACAAAAGTCTATATCATTTCGGGTTAATTAAGATTCTCGTTGAATTTGAAGTTCAAAAAAGGGGCAAGACATGGAAGGAGTTCCTGGTTGCCAATCAAATCAAAGATAGAGAGGACGAGCAAGAGAAGCAAGAGTACTTAGGATACATGCTTGACATTGATGAAGAGATTCATGTGCATAAATCAAACAATGTCCCTCCACCCAGTAGCAGTGTGAGGACGAGGAAGATGAGACAAGAGGCTGCCCAGTAAAGGGAGCAAGATAAAATTTTCACAACCTATACAAGAAGATCCAGGAGAGCACAAAAGACCCAGCCACAAGAAGATCAACCTGAATCCAATGCACATGCACAGATGGACATCGAGAGCAGTGCACACTCACAGCATGGACAAGAAGCCGAAATGGAGGTTGAGAGCAATAATAGGCAAGGAAAGGAGTCACCACCTGCAGTTAAGAAACAAAGGAGGCTGGAGAAGAAAATTGAAAGATTAAAAGAAGAACTGATGGAGGCAAACATGCCGGAAAAAGTTATTAAAAAGGGAGAATGAGATGTTGAAAATTCAGAGTAAGAAAACCCAGCAGAAGAATGAAAAGCTGAAGGAGCAAATTAAAGAGCTCAAGGCTGGACAGGCTGACATTTGTAACTGAGAAACCAAGTGGTATACCCAAAAGAAAGCCATAAAGGAGAAATACAAGAGTTTGAAGCATGAGCTCCACATCCAGAAGGAAGCCTAAGCTAAAAAGAACATAGATGCATTGTTAAAGGCAGCAAAGGGTCAGGCAGGGACAGAGTATAGAGGCAGCACATCAAGCTTAGCATGAGGACATGCTAAGACATTAAGCTTGGGGGAGATGTTGGTACCATTCCATTACCCTCTTTTTCTTCTAAAAACATCATCAATTGTCTATCTTTTCCCTCCATAGACCCCTTTACATCCATCGAAATTGATTAGTTAATAGTGTTATAGTTGTTAGTTTGCATTAAAGTTAATTTATGAATTTTTATGTTAGAAATTAGGAATTTTTAACAAAAAGGTTGCAGGAAGACATCACATCCTGTAAATGGTTTATCATCTGACACATGGCATGACAAGCAAGCCAAAGCAGTGGATAGGGATGAGCTTCTGAATGTACAAGCATGGAGAAAAATCGATTTTACAGCAGATCAAAAGCTCCTACTTATGCGGTCAACGCTGGGTCAAACCCCAGCCTTTTGGTTACAAAGGCAATAAAAGCCATGGTTTCTAAACCGGTTTCATTTTGTCTTTTTGGAAATCGTTTTGTCTTTTTGGAAATCGGTTCATCTTAGAATGACCACAAATCATTCCACTGTAAAAGCAGAAACAACTGCTTCAATGAATGTGCATTCGATTCAAGATAGGAAGGTAGATAAAGACTCTGTATCATTTTTGTTTTTCGGGACAAGTTACGATTATCTCTGTGTATTGTTTTGGAGAACCGAATTCATATATGTGATTGCAATTCTTAGTGTTTGAATATAATTACGATTTCACTTCAGCATTGTTTATGCGTTAATATTGTCGATTGATTGAGCTCATTCCAGTGTACCATTGAAACATGGACGGGCCCTGCGTGGATTGATATACTGTGCCTTTCGTTTCCATTTCTTTTGAATTTACATAGAATGCATTTCCATTGCTTTTGAACGCATATCGTTTAATGTCATTTCCATAGCTCTTGAATTTACATAGAACGCATACTATTGATGTTATTTCCATGCTCATGATTCTGTCAATTCGATTACGATTTCTCACAAATAGTATTTATGGTGATTGCTTAAAGAGATCATCGTTAGATCATTGAACCAGGTATTGTAAGAGATTTGATCCAGTGTTATGTTTTAAAGCATTTCCATAGACTCTGTTTGTTTATGTATTTAAAGTTCGGTGTGTTTTTTATTTCTTTATGAGTGCTTCAGTATTAACTAGACAGACTTTTTTGCACAGCATCCTTGTAAGGGGACTAAAATCTCAGTCTAGCTATACTTTGTATCTTTGGGACAATTAGATAATCTAGGTCATCTGAGTGTTAAAGTGAGGGGAAACATACCTCAACCTTCTGTAAAGAAGTATTGTCGCCTATCACAACAAACACTTAGTTCGGAATCCTTTATGTCTATAGATTTTAGGCACACGCCTCGAAGTTTACTTACCCAGGTCGATAATAAATCTAGTCTAATCTAGCACCATAGATTGGCCACTACAGAGAGCATTGGTTTATTCCTGAGAAACTTGTGTCACCAAAGGCACCCACAACTCTTGTTGGATTTATCACAACAACTGAGAAAGGGCCACCATCATCTTCTCTTGTCCATCAACTCATGAGATCACTAGACATAATTGTAAAGGCAAGAAGGCAAAGCAAGAAGAGATGAAATTGAATTTTATAAGGCATACCTATTTATTTTCTAGTGGTTTTGGGTTAAGAAAATTTGATGTTTTTCTAAATTTTTGTTTAGTATATTATAAGCCAAGTTTAAAATTCCATTTGTAGTTTTGGCCTTGGCAAAAATTGAGCATGTTATGTAACTTACAATCATGTGGGAATCCTAAATGTTATTGAGACCTATTGATCAAAACTTGAGGCATTGTTCTCCCTTTCAACCTACATGATGCATACAAGTGCATAAATTAGAAAATGGAACAATCTCTACATGTTTTTGCATTGCCTTCAAATTGTTCCCATTTAGTTCATACTTAGTCTAATCTATAATTATATGCAATAAGATGTTCGAACTAAGACATGTGCATGGGTGTTGCAAATAAAATCCATGCTTTGTGATATAATGTGACCTATTTTTTCACCATTGTTTGCAAAGAAGATTTGTGACAAACAAAATGGAAGAATGTAGCTTTAATGGAGTTACTTTCGCTTCATCAAGGATAGTTTCCTCTTCTGCCGAAGTATTTTTACTAGATTTTTTTATCAATGGCATAGTGAGAATCAAATATTTTGTGTAAGAATTATTGGTTGACACTTACATTGCTTGGTTATACAAGCACACCTTCAGCCCTTAAAATAAAAAAAATTCAAGTGATATTCGTGTAGCATATTTAAGGACCCAATTCATGGCTAGCCAAGGCATATCACATCTTGTGTAAAGAGAAGCCAAAGAGAATCCATTGATTATTCCTAACATGAAACTTCACTAAAGAAGTTTGGAATGCAGTAAAAAGTATCATTGATGATAAGGTGTTATGGGATAGAGAACTTTTAGAGGAATCACTTCAGCAATGGCTAGAGATTTGAGAATTATGACACCAGGAGGAAGCATCACTGGTCACCCCCTTCCATTACTTGTCTTATGGACCATATGAATTATGTATGGCTAGGAATGCCACTATTTTCTAAGCAATGGTCTATAGCCCAGAAAATATTTTCTACAAACTACAAGGCTCATACAAAGTCGGGGAAGAGGGAAATCGTAAGAAAACAAGGGATATAATAGAGCCAAAAATCAACAAAAAAATTCATGTGACTTATTTAATAGAACAACTCAATAAGATATTGGTTAAACTGTAGCAACAGAAGTTCTATGCCTTTTTGAGCCTTGTTGGATCTTATTTCCATACAATTTTTCAAATCAATCAACAATTTAGCTTAATTAAAAGCCTTGAAAATTCTTTTGCCAATAGCCTTGGAGGATGGGGTAGGGGACATGAACATATAGACTCAAAATTTATTACATCTTGGATTAATGGAACGATGGAGCAGAGGAATATTCACTTCATGGGAGCACCTAGTATGTTGTCGATTTAAAGGAGAGATTTAGGTTGTTCATTTCCACCATACCTACATGAAACATAACACCTTTGCAGATGGGTCGTCTAAGAAATCATGCATCAAAGTTTCTGGTTATCTCTTTATAATCATATACACATATGGACTGGAAGAAGCCCTCCAACCTAGGCAAGTTACTATGATCGGTTTATTGTTCTTCAATTAGGAAACTTGGATGCTAATGAAGGTAATGAACAAAATCACATGGAAGAAGAGCATATCAAGAAGGGAAGATTAGGGTTTTTCACCTATTATGTGATTATATTATTGTTTTCTATAAAATCAATTATCCCTAGGTGCACATGGTTTATGCACTAATTGGAGTTGCCTTTTGTTTTAACCTTGAAAATTTGGAAGAATGGGAAATGAATGGGTGGAATACAAAGAGACAATGTTGAAATACAAAGAGAAATTTAATCACTTCAAATTCTTGCATTGGAATACAAACAGGCATTGAGTCATATATAAAAAATGAATTTTGGTATGTTGCACTACTAGTAGATTGAAGTTTATGAGACCTAGTTCGTAAATTTTTTGGCAAAGAGAGAAGCACAGAAAGAATTGAGAAAGAAGAGGAGAAGAAAACAAAGTTGAGATAGAGGATCATAGGAGATAAACAATTGTAAAGGAGACAGAGACAAAGTACAAAACAGGGTCAAAGGGAAGGAAGAATTCATAATAAAAGACCAGGTCATCATTTTGTCATCTTATGTCATCATTTTTCCATCCTGTGACATCCTTTTCCATCAATGACAACACATTTATAACATTCTCCCCCTTTGGCATTGATGGAAACACCTCTGATCAAACAAACATCATCATGAGGACAAACCAATTATGCTTGTACTAAAATCTCTCCTTTGGATGTTGCTCCCCTTGTGATGCATATCTCTTGTGCTGGGTTGTTGTTGTAGTGGTTCTGTTGTTGTTCTTCTGCACCATAACTTCTCCAAAACTTCTCCCCTTTGTGATGTTTATGGTGGGCGACACTTCTTTTGGTTTTGTTTGATCACCAAGACATCTCCCCCCTTAACATTAATGGAAAAGACATGAACGGAATCCCCCTGCAACTATACTCCCTTTGTCAACAATATTTCATGTCTTGTTGACCCTATGGAACTAGAAGCTCCATATTGATATGCTAAAGGTATACCAACTACCTTTCTTCCTTTTGAAGGAAGATCTAGTGGAGGGAAGCAAGAGAAACAACTCCTAGTCTCTGCCTCAAATACTCAAATTGATCTCTTGGGATTGGTTTGGTGAAAATATCAGCAACCTATTCTTTTGTAGGTACATACTCCTTCTTCACAATCTGATTAGTAACTTTCTCTCTCAAGAAATGATACTTGATTGGAATATGCTTTGTCTTGGAGAGAAAAACATGATCCTTTAACATGATGATGACACTTGTATTGTCACAAATAATAGCAATAGGGTGATCATAAAACACCTATACATCTTACAAAAATTGTTTCATCCATAATAATTGAGTGCAACAAGAATTAGAGGAAATATTAGCCTAAAAGTGCCGATGAAAATTTCGTGTAATTTTCACATCATAATAGGTAAACCAATCAAAATCCTTTAAATTTAAAAAGATGTACATGTATACATTTTGGAGGGAAAACAAGAAAGAATACTTTTTTTAATTGTGTTTTTGGCTTATCTCCTTATAGGTTTACTCAAATTTCAAGTGTAGACACTCATTGGATGCGAAATTAAATTTTACATCCAAAGAGAACCATCATACATGCTTTTGAGAAGACCCACATTGATAAAAATTGAAGATACATTAAAAAGTGTGTTCAACTCGTTTTTTTATGTATATTCATTTTTTTTTATCAATGTGAGTCTTCTCAAAAGTATGCATGACGGGTATGAACACGTTTTTTAATGTATATTCAATTTTTATCAATGTGGGTCTTCTCAAAATTATGCATGATGGGTACTCATTGGATGCGGAATTTAATTCTACACCCAACGAGTGTCTATAGTTGAAATTTGAGTAAACCTATAAGGAGATAAGCCAAAAATTACAATTAAAAAATGTTGGTTTTTTTTTTTCTTTTCACTCCACAATTCATAACTCTTATTTTATTATTTAAACTATAATTTTGTTATTTTTCCTTAGGAGGCCACTTTTAGACATAAATTTTCTCTAATGAGGTTGTTGCAATATATTATACTTATGTTGTAGATAAAGAGATGGAAGCTTGCTTCTTGCTCAACCATGAAACTAGACGTTCTCTAAGAAAGAAAGCACCACCACTAGTGCTCTTCGATCATCTACATCACCTGCCCAATCAACATCAATATAAACAATTAGGAAAAAACCTTTACCTCTTGGGCATTGCAGTCCATAATCTATTGTGGCTCTAATATATTTGAGAATCCTCTTGGTTACTAGAAGATGGCTTTGTATAAGGGCTACTTTAAATCTTCCAACAATACGAATGGCCTACATAATGTATGGTCTTGAAGCTGTCAAATATAATAGTTTTCCAATGATAGATCTATATAAATTTTGGTCCTTCTAGTGATGCATCAGTCTTGTTAAGCTTGTAACCTGTAACCATTGGTTTGCACACTAAAGAGAATTCCTTCATGCCAAACTTCTTCAATACTTCCTTGAGATATTTACCTTGTGAGATAAAAATCCCTTTGGGAGTTTGTCTAATCTACAATCCAGGGAAATAAGAAATCTCTCCAAGCATAGACATCTCAAACTCAACATTTATATCTGTTGCAAATTGACATGTTAACAAATATGAATAACTAGTAAAAATAATATCATCAACATATAAAACCACCACTGTGATTTTTCCATCATGATATTTAACATATAAATTGCTATCAATTACGCCTATTTTGAATCTAGTTGTCCAGCTTGGAATTCCAAGCCCGAGGGGCTTGCTTGAGATGATACAAGGACTTTTTAAGATTGCAAACATAATCAGGATTTTTTGTCAGCTAAAAACCATTTGGTTGTTCTATGTAAAATTCTTCCTGTGATTCTCCATTTAGAAAGGCAAATTTGACATCCATTTAATATATTTTAAACTTCTTGAAACAAGCGAATGCCAAAAACATTTTAATTGCCTCTAATCTAGCAATAGGAGAAAAAGTTTCATCAAAATTGAGACCTTCAATTTGAGCGTAGTCTTTGCACACCAATCTTGCCTTATTTCTCACCACTTCCCCATGATCATTCAACTTATTCATGAAGACCCACTTAGTGTCAATGACATTCTTATTTGTTGGTCTAGGAACAAGTTCCCATGTCTATTTTTTCTCAATTTGGTCCAATTCTTCGTGCATATATTTTAACCAAATTTCATCTTGACTAGATTTTGCAACATCCTTCGGTTCCTCCACGGAAAAAAGGGCTACATGTACATGTACTTGTGCATGGAGATTTAAAAACTTCCTTCTAGTATGAACACTTGTATTTAATTCAGTAATAGTCTGATCAGCTAGGTGATATTTTTGCACACACGTTGAAGGATATGTATCTTGAGGATTGGAGGGCTCTTCATTGTCTTCTTCTGAAAGTAGCTCATGGTCCTCCTCATCATCATTGACTGGTTCGTTAGAGCTAGTATTTTTTGGTTGTTTGTCTACATATTCAACATATTCATGCACTTAAATTGACATCAATACAAACAAAAATCATTTTTGAGTTCTTATTATAACATCTATAGCCATTTTTATTATGTGAATATCCCCAAAAAATGCCTTCATCAGCCCTTGCATCGAATTTACCAAGTTTGTAAGCATTCCTCTTGATGTAACACTTGCTACCAAAAACTCCAAAATGCTTGATTGTTGTAGGCTTTCCATACCAAATCTCATAGGGAGTTTTGTCACTGTTTGGTTTGAAATGAGCTTTGTTGAGTATCACATTGTTGTGTGAATGGCTTCGGCCCAAAATATTTGTTGAAATTTCCTTTCATCCATCATAGCTTTGGCTAGTTGTTGCACATATTCGTTTCTCTCTCTACTGCACCATTCTGTTGTGGAGTCCCTGTTATTGTGAATTGGCTTTTGATGCCATGCTTCTAGCAAAATTCATCAAACTCTTTTGAAATAAATTCACCTCCAATATCATATATTATGCTCTTGATTTTACAATCAGTTTCATTTCCATTCATATCTTCAAAATCTTTGAACTTCTCAAAGGATTCATATTTCTCTCTAAGAAAAGAAACCCACATCATCTTGTTGAAATCATCAATTATAAGCATGAAATACAATTTATATGTGGGTAATTGGGTTCTCGATGGTCCACACAAGTCCATATACACTAATTTTAATGGCTTGGATGATGAGCTCTCCTTAACTTGAATTGAACTCAAGTTTTATTACCCAATTGTAAATATTTACAAATTGTATTATCTGGTTTCGACAGCCTAGGTAGATCCTTGACAACATTATACTTTCTGAGTTTGACTATCTGATCAAAATTTAGATGTCCAAGTCTCTTATGCCATATCCAACTCGCATCAATCTACGATAAGAAACACCTCTCTATTTTCTCTTTTAGAACATAAATATCACTATCTGTACTCACAGCTTTAGTTACTATTTCACATGTGTCTGTAGACTTGATTTGACAATTTTTTATCTTTAAAAATCACATCATAGCCTTGATCAAACATATGAGACACATTGAGCAAATTGTGCTTCAGCCCATCAACACATAAGACATTAATTATTTTACCTTTGTCATTTGACATACTGAAAACTCATTTACCAAAAACCTTACTAGGTTCATTGTTACCAAAGGTTACATTATCCTTTTCAACTAGTTTCCATGTCAAAAAATTGCTTATGTCTCCTTACACATGCCTAGAATAGCCACTATCCACATACCAATGATTTCCTTCATTCTTAGCATACAAAACAATATCACATTGCTATGTATTCTCCTTTTCTCTCCAAAACTTGGGCTCTTGTTTTATTTGCTCAATAATTGGTCCATGCCTCTTGTCCTTAAGTCTACAATCAGCTGCTCTATGCCCAAATTTTTGACATTTAAAACATTGAATCAAATTATTTGAAGGAGAAAAATAATTGGTTTACCTGGTATGTTTTTCTTTTGTGTAATATACTTATTTCTTCTTCTTGCTTTGAGCTCCCTGTAGGGTAAATTCACTCTGCAATTTGCTACATTATGGCCATAATTTGTGCAATAAAACAATAACCTAGAAGAATATCAGCATACTTGGAAAACTATATTTTATTACTTTGTTGGGTTGATTTCTTTTTTTTTTTATTTTCCTTTCCAGCATTTTTATGTGAAAAAAATATCTCTTTAATTTTTTGCTATTGATCATTCTTTAACTCTTTATTGAGTCGTGTGGTGTCTTTTTCTTTTTTCTACTATGTGGTCCCCCCTTTTGTTACGGGTGCAAAGGTGATTGATTTCTTACCCTTCGATTCTATTGTTGCACTGAATTCAGCCTCAAATTCTAGAACGCTTCAATCATTGGAGACACTTTGTGCTTCTAAAAGCTCATTTAAATTGGCAATCCCTTTTACAAACTTCTAATTGAAGCTCAACTAGGTTTTTTCCTTCTCTAATTCTTTTCTCAACAAAACAATTTCACCCTCTATCCTTTCACGAGCTTGATTCTTCTCACTCGCCTAGTGATTATTCTTGAATCTTCTTGCCTTCTTCGATTTGTAGGAGCAATGGTTCAACAACTTCATCCTTTTCCTTGTTTAGTGACTCCTTCTGGGATTTGTTTTTATTTATCAACCTTTCAATTTCTTCAAGTGTGCTTACCAACTCTCATTCTAGGTCAACTTTTGCCTCATCTTCATCATAATGAATGGCTTCAACTTACAGAATGTCTATAGCCATAAGAATGAATTCTTCTAGACTTTCATCGTCTTTGTCCTCATATGAGGATTGGTTGACTTCACTTTCAGAGAAGCTGGATATTTTGAATATAGAGACTCCTCTTCTTAGCCTTCTTTCTATCTTTTTGAACTTTCCTAAATTTTTCTCTAAGATCATAGTCCTTCTTCTTTTCTAGACACTTTGAAGCATAGTGACCAACTTTTCTACAATTAAAACACTTAAAAGATGACCTACATTTAAATTTACTTGAGCTTCTCTTCAACTTCCTCACAAACTTGGATTATTCTTCATCTGATTCACATCATGAATCATAATGCTATTACTTGGGCTTCTTATCTGCTTTGAAGGTTGACGCTTTTGTTGCAGGCTTGTCATTTGAAATTATCATCTCATAAGCAGTAAGTGTTCGAAGAAGTTGATCTAGAGTGACAGTATTCAGATTGGTCATCTCTTTAATGGTTGAGATCTTGGGATTAAATCTCTTAGGAAGAGATCTCAACACCTTTTGAACTACTACAAATTCTTCTAATTTCTCATCAAGACCTCTTATGGTGTTCACAACCTCATCAACTCTTAAGAAGTATTTTGCAATATTCTCGTCATCATGTATCTTCAAAGACTCGAATTGCATTCTACAACCTTGAAGTTTAGATTTCTTTACCTTGTTGTCACCTTCACAACAGCTACTCATCTTGCCCCATATAGATTTAGCAGATGTGCAGTCCATCACTTTGACAAGTTCTAATTCAGGAAGGCTAGCGAGCAAATCATTCCTGACTTTAGCATTGCGTGTGAACTACATATTTTCATTTTTAGTAATTACTTTTGGAGGCTTTTGATATTCTTCCTCCACACCATCCCATACATAAGCTTCAAGTGATTGAATGTAGGTTTTCATCCTTACTTTCTAAAACACGTAGTTTGTTCCATGGAACATAGGTGCCCTATTGGTAAATCCTCCTTCCTGGTTTTCCATGGTTCTTTATCTTTATTCCAGTTGCTAAACTAATATGAATTAACTTGGCTCTAATACCAATTGTTAGAAACCAAGAAAAATATTGGGGAGGCAGGGGAGGGGGAGGGGGGGAGGATTAGTATTGTAGGAATTTTAAAACTTACTTTCACTTGCAATGGGGCAGGGGAGGGGGGGGGGAATTAGTATTGTAGGAATTTTAAAACTTACTTTCACTTGCAATGATGTTAGGACACTAAGAAATAATTGAGCAATTTATTTAGATAAGCATGACAAGAAATAATATCAGTAACACAAGGAACACACTAATTCTTCAAATTTAACTTCAATTCATTCACAAAGAAGGCCACAATTGCTATTACAAAATTCCATTGCTACAACCAGCAGGAAGCTACAACTCCCTGATTTATCAGTTACAACTAAAAGGAGCTGCAACCCCTAAATATTTACCAGCACCTACTGGAAGGAGCTACAACCCCTAGTCTACAAGCTACAACTTGTTTGACATAAATGATTCATTGTTCATCCATCTTCAAACTAGAACCATGAATGCCAAATCCTTTTACAAAATAAAACAATTTATCTCTTCAAACACTCACAAAAACGCCTTCAACAAACTTTTATTACTGAGTATCTCACCATCCACACCAGCAACCTCAATTCAAACCAACTCGCACACTGTTATAACACTCTTACATAATTCCTCAATCGATTATGCTTATAAAGAAAATTGGTTGATATTTTTAGCCTCTTTGCATTTTTAGTTTATGTGCACTTCAATCCTTACATGAATTACTTAATTTCAACTTTTTCAAGTTTCACTAAGTCTTCTTGATGTGCTCTTAAAATTATTAGGCTCTAATATGTTGTTTAGAACTCAATCTATAAGCTTTTCTATTAACTTCTGCTCAAACAATCAATTATGGCACTTTAGTAGGGTTTAACTGGACTTTTGACTGTAGTTCTAAATTTGGTTGGTTTTTATTTTGGCCAAACTACAAAATGTGTCACCAATGTCTTCCATGCCACCGAATTTCTCCTTTAAGCCCCTAGAAATAGCACTTTTGCACCCATAAGACCACAGATTGTGACCTTGGTCCTAGTATTCAAGCACTTACCTTCAAATTATGTGCTCTTGGTCATTGTTTTGTGCATAAAACATCTTCCTGGCGCTTATGTATTAGCCCTTGACACCTTTATCCTGACGCTTTTATATTGTGCCCTCAACTTCCTTCCAGGGTTTTGTCGTCAAGTCGATGTGTCCCATGGGGCTGCCTCTCATCTTCTTTGATTGGTCGTTACTCCCTGTATGTACATGTCGACGTGTTTCGGCCCTTTCATCCCACTAATTCCCCTATGCACCTTTAATTTACCTCCAGGGTATGCCTCATCCCTGAATTGTTTCTGACAGCTGTCGTGTCAGCCCAACTCTTAGTCAGCCCGTTGGGCTTCCTATATGCACTTCAAAACCCTCCAGGATCAAGCCATTAGGATGGTGTCATGTTGATGTCACATGTGCCACGTGGTGCCATCTGAGTGGTGACACATGTCACCCTAAAATGGCCCACCCAAGTACCAAAAAATGTCGAATTTGTATGTCGCATGTCCACCGTACCATGTCATGTTGACGTCATCTCGACCAACTGAATGTTGCTATGTGTCCTATCATAGAGGAGAGTGAAAAGGGTCCCAGAGCCTTGGTTTTGCATTGATTTTCCTTTATAAAAAATTCTAAGTGTCTCGATCATTTCTCCTTGTGCCACGTTTCCTGACCTTTCTCCTTTGTTACGAAAACCACTGCTGGAAAAAACCACCCATTTATGACACCCTTATTGTGTGGTTTGTGGTATTGAGAGGGGGGCATTTAGAATGAACCTACATCATCAATCTAATATCGACGGTGTAGGAAATCCGCCCATTCTAACACCCTCCTACGTATTAATGCTTCCTCTTGTTGACTTGTCAGAATTATCTCCAATGCGCCAATGGGATATGTGGGGCCTGATCCATCACCTGACATGCCCGTTGTTTTCCACAGGGATTGCGTCATCGCAAACCCTCTTTTGTGTGATCTTTGAAAATTGTCAGGGTACTCCTGTTGGGATGAGTTGTACAATCGGCTTTGCAAAGGGCCAATATAACTGCTTCCTGCGACTGTGTTGTCTGCTCCATGTCTACCCAGGGCTTTATTTGGCTGCTCCACTAACTTCTTTGCCACATTTGGTAATGCGCTAAACTTAAACCTGCTCCCAAGCTTTTCTACCAACTCTAGCTATGTAAAACTTTGACTTTTGTGTTCTTTACTTTTATTGGCCACATATGTTGATCTATAAGGCAATTTTTGGTTTTCCACATACCATTGGAAATCTCTTTCAAATTTCTATCCATCTACTTGAGTTCCAACTACACTTGAAGTGATATTCTAAATTATAAATGCCTTAAAAGTCTTTACACCATTTCACCATGCGTTATCCATCTTGCAGTCACCTTGTGTCATCATTTTGCCATCTTGTGTTATGTTTTCCCATCAATGACAACACATTTCTAACACATACTCAAATGCAAGTGTAACTGAGTGTGATCATTTACATTAAGTTTGAAGAATCATAAGTTTTCTCCTCTTAAAATGGTAAATTAACTAATTGAAAATTAATATATAATTAAATTAAATAAGTCATTTACTATATCCATTTCTAAGTATTTATATATTATAAAAACTAAGGTAAAAGCATTTTTATTGAGTCATTGAATTCTAAATGATATAATAAATATTTATACACAAAAAACAATGTCGATATCAACCTTACCTTGTTTTGGGAATTAAATATAAAGTTGTACAACCTACCGCTATTCACTGCAGAATTAGCTTTATATTCATTCAAGTTTGTCCACTATCACTTAGAATTTGTTAAATGTTTTTTATTTTATGTTGGAAGTAGATATCATATCTTGCATCAAAACACTACTAGTAATAAAAAACCACCATTATTCCATGCATCATGTCTAGTCTACAAGGCAAACCCCTTATATGTTACATGAGATATAAGAAAATTGTTATTGTGCATTGATAGAAAGCTAAATTGTTCATCTAGTACTATTATTACAAGTATTATACATTAAATATTACAACCAACATTATCACTACATATGATACTAAATTCAATTATCCATCTTCTACTAGTATTATGCTTAATATACACCAGGGACAATTATAAATCATCATTTTTCCATGCATAATGTCTAGTTTAGGATGTAAATGCTTTATATATTATAGAATATATTAAAATATTAGCATTATGCATTGATCATTATTGTTCAATGTTCCACAAAGGTTTTGAGACGAGGGACATGGAAATGAGAAGACGCCTAAGGGAACATGTAGGAGAACCCCTAATTTTAGGGACATTTTGGGAGGACAAGGGACATGTATGTGTGTGTGAGAGATTCAAATTCATGAAGTGCATTGATTCATACATCATAAATGATTCAATGAAAATAGAAATAGTAAAATATTATATACATTGATTTAAATTCATCATTCATTATTCTAGAATTTGATTAGTACTACGCAAATTAGTAATATTTGAAAGTCTAAAGTCTGGACTAATAATTGAAATTACTCAAACTCACAAATAGTAAAAAGTGACAAGTCAAAGACTTGGTCTAAGGTCATTAGTATCTAGTGTCTATACTTAAAATTTAAAACTAAAATGAACAATGGACAATGTTATTAGAATCAAATTGATAACCGAATTGGTTGACTCCAAAATTGGAAACTAGAAAAAAAAAGGACCAAAAAATTGATCCACCCCATAATACATAAAAATTTTATTTTTGGGGCAAAAAACATAAATATTCATGTGCATCCATATGAATCCAAACCATTATACACAGCTATGCAAATTTTCTCATATTTATAACAAAAGTGCATCTAACTAAAATAGAATTAAGTGTAATTCATATACGAACTAAAAATACATCAACAAAGAGGCTCTAGATGGCCTCTATTGTCCAAAAAAATTATGCTACAACAAATACCTATATATCATCAAAATCATTGCATATATTTGGATCCTCATCATCAATATTACCCTCTAAGTATTAAAATAAGATAGAAAAGGCTTAACATGTCAAGTCCGAACTTTGTTTGAATGTGAGGTACAATTTTACAAGGGTCATGACAGAGTTCAATAATCAATGTCACTAACATTGAGGTACATAGAAGGCTTGGTGCTCTTGATTAAATGTTAGTTCCATACCCTCATATATGATAGAATCCAATAGAAACGTTGCAATCCCCCATTCCTAAAATCCCAAAAATTGTAAAGTCTACTAGATTTTGAATGGGATCTAAAATTCTACTTTCTCCATATGAAATTCAATAAAGTCAGAACCACTCTCAAACATCCTAAGTCAATTAATGGTAATGTTAAAAATTTAAGTCATTTTTGTCATTTTACCTTAAGAATATAATATTACTATTAATGACATAGCATTAGTAAGGCCCTAGGATTGAACATTAGGCTTCCCCGCTAATAAATTATTGTTTTCAAGCAAAATTCAAGGGGGACACCCAACCCCTTTTGAAGGGGAACACCCACAAGCACCCATTTTGGGGGAACACATCCCCCATATTGGGGAAACGTTTCCACCCCATGTCTCCCTGTGTTTCCCAAAAAGGGAGACGTGGGAAAATGTTTCTCGAAGCGTCCCCTGTCCCACAATCATGGGAAACGTGGGGAGCATGCCCCCCACCATAGGGAATGTGTCTTCGTGGAACACTGCTATTCTTACAAGTATTATATAATAAAGGTTACAAAAAACACTAATAGAACATGTGATAATAAAATCAAGTGTTCATCTTCTACTATTATGATTATACATAATTCAAAGGACAATTATACAATAAAGGTGACAACTAAAGTCAACTATTCATCTTCTACTTCTTGAATTATGTAACTAGGTTCAGACTTCGTAATGACGTATGTAATCATGGTTTTATGTATTCAATGAAAAGAGAAAAATAAATTTATTATTGTTATTATTGAGACATGGGTTTCATGCTCAAGGGAAATGTATTTCTAGGTAATTCTCCCATTGAGAGCTTTTAGGGCTTGTTATTGAGTCTACACATCAAGAGTCATTGTCATGTATGAAAAACCCATTTGGGCATGTTACATATTGTAAAGAAAAATGTATTTGATTCCAAAGACCCTCCAAAACCTCGCCATGTTGCAAATATCAAGTCGGCCTACTCAAATGGACAAGTCGGCCTAAAGGGTGCAATTTGACCTAGTAGAAGGCCTATATATAAGAGAGACTTCAACCTCACTTCACTCACACAAGTTCAATCACAAGAGAGAGAAAGGTGCAAAGAAAAGAAGGATGAATACTGAAGAAAGGGATGAGATTTTTGGTTTGTTTTGGGCTACTTCTCTCCACGTGTCTAAAAGGATTAAGGCACATATTGCAACAAAAGAGGATGAGTTGCAGAAGTCGAGTTAGGGCATCATCAAGGACACTTTGCAAGGCGAGTTCTCTAGAAAAAAGAATCAACTCAAACGAAGAGAAAAGGAGGAAGAATTTACCATTGATTTCCATGCATGCAAAGGCTAGTCTTTCTGTAGAAGGTTTTACTGGGCATGACAAAGTTGCAGAAGAATCTACTGGACAACTCGAAGTTGCAGAATAATTTGTTGGAGATCGAAATTGCAGCTGAGAAAGAAAGCTCGTCAAAGGACTTGGTCTTGGAGGGCCTTGGTCAAGGGTCATAGGCCTTGTAATTCATCAATTGAAGATTCTACAATAAGAAGAATTCTTGTGGGTTTTCCTCTCAAGTGGAGAGGTTTTAGCCTTGGCTGATCGCCTACATCTTGTGCTCTATTGTCTCTTTGTTCTTTATGGTTTGGTAGTTGTTTGATGAAAAGAACATTATAATAATCAAGACAAAGAACAATGTAATCAAGATAATTAAAAAGGAGTTCACAAGAAGTTATCAAGGTAATCAAGATAATTTCTCAACATGGTATCAGAGCTAAGATGACAAGATAAGGAAAGGCAACTTAAATAAGGACTCTCAAGGGCTGAAGCATTGGAAGATCATCAAAAGTATCAATCATCAAGAAGTTCCATTCATCTCAAGGATAATCACATCTCAAAGAAAGAAAACCTCAAAACCCTAGCTTGTCCAAAGATGGGTTATACACTTGAAGCAGTTTTAAAGAAAAGATCTACATGACCCTACCTCCACTTAAAGAAGGATTACTCATTGAAGCATCTTGAAGTCTACACATCCAAGGAAAGCAAGAAAAGGTGTTATCATCGTCATCAAGGAGTGAAGGTGATCTCCCTCTTTTGAAAGGTCATTTTTGGAGGAAGACATCTTCATCAAGAAGATATATTCTATCTTCATCATTAAAATCAAGAAGGCATTAGGTTGAAGGTATTGCCATCAAAATGACTTCATTTTGCAAGGAAAGCAACAGATTGGTTGGGTCATCAAACTTTCTTGCATGGAAGAAAAGAACATATTTGATCCTCATAGAAAATAAAGTTGTTGAACATGTTAAGGGCTCAATCACTAAAGCTCCAAAAGAAGAAGCTCAAGCCTTAGCCAAGTATATGAAAGGAGAAATTGGGGCTCAAAGGATCCTTATAGAATCCATCAAGGATCTCCTCATACCATATGTTGCAAAATTGGAGACATCAAAGGAAATATATGATAAACTAGTAGAATTGTTCTCTCTAAGTACTACTGGAGAAGTGATATCTTTGAGAAATGAGCTGTACAAAATGAAAATCTCGAAGGAAGATCGAATAGCCTCATACTTTATGAGGGTATCATAAAAAATATACCAACTACAATAATTGGGAGAAATAATGTTCGATAAAGAAATGACCACCATAGTGCTCAATGCACTTCCAGGGGAATGGGGCAAATTTACATCAAGAATCTATGGAAAGAAGGAAGCTACCCCATTCAGTGATCTTTGGTCATTGTGTAAGATTGAAGAAACCAAGTTGAAGGCAAAAAGCGATGTGGGATCAAACAAGCAAGTTCAAGAATTTGTTGTCATGGCTAAGAGGAAAGGAAAGTTTGGAAGGTTTGGTCCTCAAAAAAAGAACAAGGATATGTCAAAGATCCATTGCTATGGTTTTCATGAATATGGGCACTACAAGAAAAAATATCTTAAACTCAAGAAGGAAAACAACAAAAGAGGAAGGGAAGAAGCCCATATCACCGAAGAAGTGGAAGAACTTGAAAAGAAGGAATCAAAGGAGGAAGTGAGAGATCTCGACTATGACTGAGATAATCTCCTTCCCTAAGCTCATTTCAGTGTTTGTAAATAATAGTTATCATGGCAAGAAGAATTATGGGTATGATAGGATGCATCATAATAGAATATGGCATCATATTAGAAGCATACCATGGAAGTAAGATCTCATGACATCTTTAGAGAAGCTTGAAAGAATAAGTTGAAGTAGAAGTAGCAGTCATCATATAAAGGAAGTAGCTATTGATAACCTCATTGAAAGCATAGATAATATATATGGTTAGAAGAAAGTCATCTAGCATGCTAGGTCTTCATCATACATAATCACCACTTGGAAGGAGCATTTGTAGGATGAGGATAATCAAGATCCTCCATTGGAAACTTTATTAGAAGGTTCACCTCTACTTGGAAGAAGTGTCTCGTTGATCATTCCACCCTATGTGGGATACATTATTTAGGAGGATGGTATGGTGACAGAGGGATGCAGCAAGTCAAGATGAATGAAGTACTTGTTGGAAATAATACTAAGAGTGGGGGGGGGTGAATCAGTATTACCGTTCAATAATTTTTCATTTCCCAAACACATTTATATACGCTACTTCTGTGAAGAGAACTTGCGTGTACACGCTATTGTGATTAGATAAACCAGCGTATACATAGAGAAATTATGATTTAGTCAATTTATCATGTGTTGATCTTCAATCAGTGCATCAGTAACTTGTTAAACAGTGCACTAAAAACATAATAAACCATCACACATAAGCAACATACATGAACACCAATATTTAAGGTGGAAACCTAATACGGGAGAAAAACCACCTGTTGCTGTCGTTTTTGTCTTCTTTTAATATCAAGAAAATATGTTTACGATCTTGTATTGGTGTAGACTCATACCAGTACACAGGCACCCACCTACAGAAGGCTACAACCTTCTCTCATTTTCTAGCTTCTATTGGAAGGGAGCTACAACCCCTTAGCTCTTGTACTAGCCAATGTGTTTACTAGTACGTAGGCGCCAACTTACAGAAGGCTACAACCTTCTCTCTTCCTCCAGGGACCACGTTTCATAAATTTTCAGAATGGATGTTCCTGGTACACAACAATACAAATGAAGGCCTCGTTTCATCAAATTTTCATACTGGATCCATCAGACTTTCAAACTGCATCTCAGATCACTGTCACCAGAACACTGTGCTAAACCTAGAAACCTGAATCATCATTCAGAACCAGCTGTAACCTCAAAAATCATGCATCAGAATGTATACGCTACTTAACTGAACCCAACCTGCGTGTATGCACTACTTCCTTTAACCAAACCTATGTATACCTTCAAAACTTCTGAATCAAGTCTGTACCAACCAACAATACACTGAACATCTACTATCAATTTACAAAGCTTTACAGAGGCAGTAACAGAGATAACCCTTCTCACATAGACAATCAATCAATCAGACACCAAACTCCTTACGCATTCAATTTTACATTTAGATCTAAGAAGACTTTATTGACAAACAATAGTAAAACAGTAGAATTGATCAGATATATTGGCGATTTCTGAAGAATAGGCTTTTCCTTTGTATACGCTACTTGGAAGAGTCAAACCTGCATATCTACAAATATTAACTCACAACTTCGTTGTTATTTCAAACTTCAGACAAACCTAGATCATGACATTTAAATAATAAAACAGGTGTACGCAATCAGATCTAACCCAACCAATATCAGATCATTCAATGATAAGTCATTTCAGGTCTCATGATCCTGATCCAACATTGAATTCAAGGTGCACAAAATATTTCATATCAAATTACAAACATAGCCCCTGCAACATAAAATATACTTTAGATAGAAGTATTCTTGAGAAACATTTTCACTTGCACACCTTGGCCTTTTTATCTTCTCCTCCTTATATAGTTTTTGGCCTTTCTCAATACCTTGGACCAAAACCACTTAGGACCCATGGTATTCTTGGACGGGATCAAATAGTCATTACTCCGCTTAATATTGTGGGATAATACCATGGTATTGACCCCTGGTATTCTTTACTCTTGAATTTCCTTGATTTTCCAACATGTACGCTTTTTTCTTCTTGTGAAAGTGCACGTATCGTATACGCTTCTTTTGTTTTGTTAACCAACATGCATACATTGTTTTGACTAAGGGAACTTGCGTATACATCTTAAATTGCTTTACACCATCCTTTTCATTCAACTTCTCCATTCTGATTAGTAGACCTTAGTTTCATCTTCCTGTTCTTCTGTACTAATGCTCGGTTACCTCTTAATAGACCTGTTACACTGTGAGTTGCATTTTATCAAAACTGAACTGACCTATGAGCGAATTTCCATTAAGGACAACACTTGTATCATAATGCCAACAACCTCCACCTTTGGACTTGATGGCAACCATGTTGGTGTTGATTACTACAAGCTCTAGAAACTGTTAGAGGTAACGAGCAACACCAAAATACTCTCCCCCTTTAACATCAAAAGAAAAAGGGTGGACCAAGATACTCTCCCCCTTTAATATACATTATGATGTCCATGCTCCCCCTGAGTACATGTAGAGTCTACAGATATATGTTTCAAAAGAATAACATGACTCTATAACTCAAATAAGTTAGTATGACCTCCCTAAGACCAATGACTCATCCATCAATCACCCAACCAAGTGGGGATATACCAATTGTTTATACATGAATGAAATACATCAATTATTACATCATCCATCCCATGCATAGTGGGGATACAAATTACATCATATGTCCAATAGGACTCATTCAAACATAGACTATGAGAGAGGGAGACATCACACCCTAGATATTTACATGACTTATGCAACAAATGATATAAATATCTGAAACCATAGCTGAACTCGGCAACCGTAATGCCAACAATGCAGAATGTGAGTGAAGGCTAATGCTCCCCTTGAACCTGTGCTACCTATGTAGTGTCAACAACTCATTCATCAAGGCATTTTTTTCATTCAGATAAAAATCAATGAACAAAGCATATCGACAGAGTGTAATCATCAATATCAGGCTGAGCACCCATATCAGAGTCTGACCCACTGTTTTTCTGTCAGAAAAACATATATGCTTCTGCAGCCACATAAATCGCATATATACACAAATATACTTCATGAAACTCATGCATAAGAACCTTCCTCTGAAAAATTGGATTTAACAACAGGATGATCCAACAACTACTCCAAGCTTTTGTCTGAGATATTCAAATGTTTCTCTGGGAAGCAATTTGGTGAATATATTAGAAACCTGTTCTTTGGAGGGAACATACTCCAATTTAACCTTTTGTTCAAGCACTTTCTCTCGTAGAAAATGGTACTTAATGGGTATGTGCTTAGTCTTGGAGTGCATGACTGGATTTTTGGAAATACTAATGGCAATTGTATTATCACATAGAATGGAGATGGGTGGAGTACATGTGATTTGAATGTCTTGCAATATTAGTATCATCCAAAGTAGTTGTGTGCAGCAAGATGCAGCAGCCACATATTCTGCTCCAGTTGTAGATAAGGGAATCGAACTTTGTTTCTTGCTGAACTAAGACACCAACAGTGAACCCATATAGAATGCTCCACCACTAATGCTCTTTCGATCATCAACATTTCTTGCCCAATCTGCATATGTATATGCATGAAGAGTAAGATCTGTATCTTTAGGATACCATAGTCCAAAGTCTTGAGTTCCTTGAAGATATTTGAAAATTATTTTAACTGCCTGAATATGTGATTCCTTTGGATTTTCTTGGAACCTTCCAACAATTTTTACTGCATGCATGATATCAGGTCTAGTACATGTTAGATAAAGCAGACTTCCAATCATAGATTTGTAAGTTGGTTGGTTTATTGTTGGTGATTCATCATTAGAACTGAGATTGCATCTTGTTACCATTGGAGTACATACTGGTTTGGAATCTTCCATTCCGTACTTCTTCAAGATCTGCTTGAGATATTTGGTTTGTGAAAGAAAAATACCATCTTTTGTTTGTTGTACATGTAGACCAAGAAAATAAGTGACTTCACCAAGTAAGGACATTTCAAATTCTTACTGCATTACCGAAGAAAAATTCTAACTCATGGATTCTTCATTACTACCAAAGATGATATCATCAACATAAATAACAATAATTAGCAGTTTATGATTTTCAATCTTTGTGTATAAGTTGTTATCTGCAGAACCTTTTGTGAAACCTTTTTGTTGTAGATATTTGTCAAGACGATAATACCAAGCCCTTGGAGTCTGTTTCAAACCATAAAGAGCCTTTTTGAATTTGCATACGAGTTTTGCATCATTTCCTAAAATGAATCCTTCTAGTTGCTCAATATAAACTTCTTCTTCTAAATCTCCATTAAGAAAAATTGATCTTACATCCATTTGATATACTTAGAATTTTTGAAAAATAGAAAAAGCAAGAAATATTCTTATGGCTTCAAGTCTAGCAACAGGTGCAAAGGTTACTTCAAAAGCTATACCTTCTTGTTGAGCATACCCTTTACAACCAAGTCTTGCCTTGTTTCTAATAACTTCTCCATTTTCATTAAACTTATTCTTAAATATCCATTTTGTTCCTATAACATTTTTATCACGAGGTCTAGGAACTAATTCCCAATTATCATTCTTTTCAATTTGGTCAAGTTCTTCATACATGGTCTTAACCCAACATTCATCTTTGCTAGCTTCATTTACATTCTGTGGTTCTATGGAGGATATTAATGCTAGATAACTTGAAGTCCCTATAATAATTCTTCTTGTCTGTACTCCAGACCATTTTTCTCTTAGAATTTGAGATTTTGGACGATTCTTCTAAACATACCTAGATGGAGTATTTTCCATGTCTGTTGTACCTTCTTCTGGTGCTTCATTGGTTTCTTCTTCTATATTATTTTGATTTGATATGGGAAAGAATTCCCCATCTTCCTCATTGTCATATTCCTCTGTTTATTACATTTGTTTCGGATTTCTACATGCTTCATAAATTACAACATCAATGCATTCAACAATTTTCCGAAGTCTTTTATTATAACATTGGTATCCTTTACTTCTGGATGAATAAACAAGAAGAATTCCTTCGTCTGCTCTGGGTTCAAACTTACCAAGTATTTCATCAGTCCTTTTGATGAAACATCTGCTTCCAAAAACTCTATAGTGTTTTACAGTAGGAGGCTTACGATACCAAAGTTCATATGGAGTTTGATCGCTATTTACCCGAATGTTCGTTTTGTTGAGAATAGTCACGACAGCAAATGTAGCTTCACCCCAGAAGGTTGCAGGTGTTCCAGATTCATCAAGCATAGCTCGAGCCATTTTTTGAACTGTTCTGTTCATTCTTTCCACCACACCATTTTGTTGAGGAGTTCTGGCAACGGAGAATTGCCCTTTTATTCCATGTTGTTCACAAAAGTCAAAGAATTCATCTAATATGAATTCTCCCACTCGATCAGATCTAAGACATTTGCTTTTTCGATCTGATTCATTTTCAACTAAAGCTTTGAAGGCTTTAAACTTTTCAAATGCTTCATCTTTATGCTTTAGTGGACCTATCCAACACATCCTGGAAAAATCATCAATAAATAAAATAAAGTATTCTTCTCCACGAGGTGACTTTTTCCTTGTTGGACCACATAAATCAGTATAAATGAGTTCAAGAGGCTTACTTACTAATCTTTCTTTTTCATTGAAATGAACTCTGGTTTGCTTCCCGACTTGACATGGTTTACATAAAGTATTCTCTGGGACGCTGATATCTGGGAGATCACGGACAGCCTTGAGCCTGCATGCTTTTCTTATTTGAGAAAATCTTAGATGCCCCAATCTTTTGTGCCATAGCCAAATTTCATCTGTTTTGCTTAGATAGAATTGTTGTTGTCTTCCTTTGAATATGTATAAATTGTTTGGAGTTCTTGTACCTTTGATTACGATCTTTCTTGTATCAAGCTCATGAACCACACATTCGTTTAAACGAAACACAACTTCATTTCCTTGATCACACATTTCACTGACACTTAACAAGTTATGCTTTAAACCATCTACATACATGACATTTCTAGCTTTAACTTTTCTTTCAAGAAAACAGAGCCCTTACCTTTAATGACAAATGGTGTGTCATTTCCAAATGAGACATTCTTTTCTTTTTCTAAGCATTATATGAGTGAAGTTTCTCTTTATCACCTGTCATGTGTTTGGAGCATCCGTTGTCGATGTACCACTGATTCTCTTGTCCTTCTACATACAGAGCTATGCCACATCTCTCTAATTGAGATTCATGTTTTCTCCATGTCTTGGAATTTGATAATATTTGCTCCTTTTGAAGTGTTAGCCGAAATTTTCTCCTACATTCAGATTCTTCATGACCAAAATTGTTACAAATCGAACATTCTATTTCATCTTCAACAGGAGAAAAATTATTATAGGAATTTTTCTTGATTCCTATTACACTCCTTTGATTTCGTGTCTCTAGTCATGATGGTTTTGTAAGCAACACATTGAGCAGTGTTATGCCCAAAGTTATGGCATGAAAAACATTGCTCATTAAAGAAGTTTATGTGGTCATAGAATCTTTTGGCATTGTTTACCTGTTGGTTGAAGCTTCCACTAATATTCATCCTTGGAGTAAATTGAGTATGATTTACCTGATGAGTACTTTTAGGCCTTTGCTGACGATTAACAAACTATTAACCGGTCTTTGTTGCATCAAGATAGCTTTTGGTGGAGGTTGATGGCTTCTATGATTGAAATGATTCTTCAGTATATCCAAGACCTATCTTTATAAGAGAAGAACGCTAAACTTTGATGATTTCATTTAAAGTTTTTTATCCTTTAGCAAATCTAAGATTAAGAGATTTTGTCTTCTCGTTCTTTTCTTAGACCCATAGTTTCACATTATAGAATTTCATTGTGTTTTTCTCTTTAAGTGAGTTGATGTGTCAACGTATCTATGATCATATTCTTTTCTTCTAAACAGATTTTGAGTTTTGTGATTTCTTCAAGAAAGTCTTCCTCTTTTAAGGCATCCAAAAAATCATCATTGTCATAGGCCATGAGAAGTCTATAATCTTGTTCATTTTTATCTTCATCACTATTAGATAAACCATCACTATCTCCATGCATATAGTAACTCCTATTGACAACCTATTTTATATTTCCTTTTTCATATTCCTTTCCCTTTTCATATTTATCTTTATGAGGACATTTGGCAGCATAATGGTCGACTCTACCACAAGCAAAGCATTTGCATGGTATCTTACCTCTGAATCTTTTGGAACCCCATTGAAGCTTCTTGACAAAATTTACCTCATCATCTTCTTCTTAAATGTATCCTAGTTCATTGTGCTCTTCCTTTTCTTTTCCCTTTGTTGAAGCTTTAAAAGTGGCTTCTCTCATATCTGATAGACCTCGTTTCCTCATTTCAAAGGTACTTATGATTCCATGGAGTTGAACCACAGTAATAGTTTGAAGATCTTGTTTTTCTTCTATGGCAGATACTTTTGACTCAAATTTAGAAGATAAAGATCTCAAAATTTTCTCAACTGAAGTAGCTTCTTTTATCTCTTCACCCAGATTCTTCATACAATTAACAATCCTATCTACACATAAAAAGCAACTAACAATATTCTCATCACTATGCATCTTAAGAGTTTCATACTGAATTTTGAGAGTTTGGAGCTTAGCACATTTTACCTAGGAGTCTCCTTCGTAGCTCTGAATGGATTTGTCCCATATCTCTTTGGTTGTCTTGAGTTGCATGGCTTTGACGAATTCTGATTCTGACAGACTTCCCAATAAAGTATTTACTGCTTTGGCATTGGTTTCGTATAACTTCTTACCTGCTGAATTTATAGGTATTGTTGTTGGAAATTGATATCCTCCTTCCACAATTTCCCAAACATCGGCTCCAAGTGACTGAAGATAGGCCTGGTTCTTATTTTCCAATATACAAAGGTGTTCCCATTGAAGATTGGTGGTCTGATAGATCTCATGCCTTCGTGATTGTTCATCATGAAAGATCTTCCTTTAAACGATCAAGCTTCTTCTGAAGTACCTGCTCTGAAATCAATTGTTGGAAATAATACTGAGGGGGGGATGAATCAGTGTTACAGTTCAATAATTTTTCATTTCCCAAACATATTTATATACGCTACTTCTGTGAAGTGAACTTGTGTGTACACGCTACTGTGATTAAAGAAACCAACGTATACCCAGAGAACTTGTGATTTAGTCAATTTATCATGTATTGATCTTTAATCAATGCATAAATAACTTGTTAAACATTGCAGTAAAAACATAATAAGTCATCACACATAAGCAAGACACATGAACGCCAAGATTTAAGGTGGACACCCAATGCGGGAGAAAAACCACATGTTGTCGTCTCTGCCTTCTTTTAATATTAAGAAAATCTGTTTACAATCTTGTACTGGTGTAGAGTCATACCAATACACAGGCATCCACCTGCAGAATGCTACAACTTTCTCTCGTTTTCCAGCTTCTACTGAAAAGGAGCTACAACCCCCTAGCTCTTATACTAGCCAATGTGTTTAGTAATATGTAGGCATCGGCCTATAGAAGGCTACGATCTTCTCTCTTCCTCCAAGGACCATGTTTCATGAATTTTCAGACTAAATGCTCCTGGTACACAACAATACAAATGAAGGCTTCGTTTCATCAAATTTTCATATTGGACCCATCAGAACTTTCAAACTGCATCAACCAATAATCAATTAATCTAAACAGTCAAATCATTGTCACCAGAACACTGTGTTGAACCCAAAAACCTGCATCATCATTCAGAACTAGTTGTAACCTCAAAAATCATGCATTAGAATGTATACGCTACTTTATTGAACCCAACCTGCGTGTATACGCTACTTCCTTTAACCAAACCTGTGTACACCTTCAAAACTACTAAAACATAAAAATTCTTAATCAAGTTTGTACCAACTAGCAACATACTGAACATCTACTGTCAATTTACAGAGCTTTACACAAGTAGTAACAGAGATAACCCTTCTCATTTAGACAATCAATCAATTAGACACCAAACTCCTTATGCATTCAGTTTTACATTCAGATCTAAGAAGACTTCATTGACAGACAGTGGTAAAACAATAAAACTGATCAGATAGTTTAGTCATTTCTAAAGAATAGGTTTTTCCTTTTTATACGCTACTTGGAAGAGTCGAACCTGCATGTATACGTGCTTTTACCGAAGCAAAATAGCGTATAGATCTGCAAATATTAACTCACAATTTCACTGCTATTTCAGACTTCAGACAAACCCAGATCATGACATTTAAAGAATAAAACAGGGGTACGCAATCAAATCTAGCCTAACCAATATCAGATCATTCAATGATAAGTCATTTCAGGTCTCATGATCCTGATCCAACATTGAATTCAAGGTGCATAAAATATTTCAAATCAAATTACAAACATAGCCCCTGCAACATAAAATATACTTCAGATAGAAGTATTCCTGAGAAACACTTTCACTTGTACACCTTGGCCTTTTGAGCTTCTCCTCCTTATATAGTTTTTGGCCTTTTTCAATATCTCAGACCAAAATCACTTAAGACCCGTGGTATTCTTGGACGGAATCAAATAGTCATTACTTCGCTCAATATTGTGGGCTAATATCATGGTATTCACCCCTAGTATTCTTTACTCTCGAATTTCCTTGATTTTCCAACAGGTACACTCTTTTCTCTTTGTGAAAGTGTGTATACGTATACGCTTCTTTTGTTCTGTGAACCGTGTATAATTTGTCTTGACTAAAGGGACCGGCGTATACATCTTAAACTGCTTTACACCATCCTTTTCCTTCAACTTCTTCATTCTGATCAGTAGACCTTAGTTTCATCTTCATGTTCTTCTATACCAATGCCATGTTACCTCTGAATAGACTTGTTACGCTGTGAGTTTCCTTTTATCAAAACTGAACTGACCTATGAGCGAATTGCCATCAAGGACAACACTTGTATCATAATGTCAACAGTACTCTCAATCAAGGAAAGGAGGTTGTCGAAGGAAGTCTAAATGACCAAAATGAGAAAAGAGGTATGTACATGTTTAATAGATCAAATCATATCATCATATAGTTGCAGACAGTATGGCTAAATGCTCTAACTCGTAAGCATGATCAAAGAAAAGGATCTCTTCCTTTGGAAAGATGCATGAAGGTAAATTCGCATATTGACAAGATGAAATCAACATAATATGTCCTCATATGGAATATGAGGTATTTGACAAAGATGAAGGAACTATGAGTTCTTGGGAAGCAATATGTGAAGAAAGAAAGAAGACATCGTGAAAGATGCAACTCTGGTCACATAAGAAAATGGAGGTCAACATCCGATGACTAGAAGAATTGACCATGACATCTCCATAAGAGAAGAAGACCATGATAAGTCTTTAAAGAAAAGGAGACCCTTGAGATATAAAGTCTTGGAGATGTGTTTATGAATGTGCAGGATATTGTAGGCAAGCAAGATGTCATGATGAAAGGCCATCGAAAAAGGTAACTGTGATTTGATATTCTTTTTTTTTTCTTTTTGAACATCTAGATGGTTTGATACAGGGTATCAAAAGAGGGTTCTAGATATCACCTACAACTAGCACTCATGCAATTGGATGGAAGATCCTAAAGGAAACATGACTTGGAGGAGGTAGCAGTGCGAAGAAATGCCAGATGTGGACTAGAAGATCACTTTCCGATGAAGAAATGGATGACATCACTAATATGGTTCGTGAAGGAAAGTGATGGATGGTGGATGCCCTACGACTGATGAAGGCTTCATAATGAAAATGATGAACTTCACGACATCGAAAGGAGCCCCACAAGCCACTAAGAGTACCATGATCTCCACCTAGAGTTGGTGGAAGCAAGTCCCCGGTTAAGAGGGAGCTTGGACAAGTCCCTAAATAAGAGGGAGCTTGGGTACATTCCTTTTATAGGAATCGGAACATTCCTTCATAGGAATGGGTATGTCTTCCCTAGTTGAGAGGGAGAGATAGACACATCATTCTTGTCTGCACTGTGTGAAGAAAGAATGGAGGATTGGGTAAACATGTGGCATCTGATACTCTTTGAAGATGAGGTAGGGCATAGAAGATAAGAGTATTCTTTGAGGACTGAGAATCCAAGATAAGAATAGTCATAGAAAGACATACCATCTGAACACCCGGGTGGGGTATGTGCCTTGAGAGACAATGATGATGGTGTTTGTCAGTCATTGGTCTTGCCGGCATTGTGCTCTAGACAGGCAAAGTTGTAGAAGAATTTGCTAGAGATTGAAATTGTAGGAGTTGCCGAGAAAGAAAGCTCGTCAAAGGACTTGGTCTTGAAGGGTCTTGGTCGAGGATCATAGGTCTTGGAATTCATCAATTGAAGATTCTATAAGAAGAATTATTGTGGGTTTTCCTCTCAAGTGGAGAGGTTTTGGCCTGAACTGATTGCCTACATCTTGTGTCCTAATGTCTCTTTGTTCTTTATGGTTTGGTAGTTGTTTGATGAAAAGAAAATTGTAATAATCAAGGCAAAGAAGAATCTAATCAATAATTAAAAAGGACTTCACAAGCAATTATCAAAGTAAGAGAAATCACCTATCCTAGCTGCATTAGATTTCTCTACACTATTATGATTATACATAAAGGGCAATCATATAATAAAGGTGATAACTAAAATTGGTGTTGTTCATATGATAGTAAAATCCATTGTTCAACATCTACTACAATTATGACTATTATTCATTACAAGGCACAACAATTGCTCAAGCATAAAAGGAGATTCATGCTAAATCAACCGATTTGATTTTGAGTTTGGTGAAACTTTAGATTCAAACATAACTTCAAACCTATTAACTTCTTACTTATTAGCTAACTCTGTTATCACCATGGTCTCATTTCTTTCCCCGGGGATAAAGAGGAATATTAGTGGTAACAAACCTCACATGTTGCAAAGGAAAATTGTATGTTTACATGCCATTACAATGTAAGTTGCATCTGAAGAACGATGCTTTGTAAAGTTGAAAAGGTGATTGTTAACGTGAACATTAATTAACTATACAATTGTATGTAGAAAATTGAAACAGTAAATTAAAACCTTGCAAAATCTATAATTGTACATAGAAAGTCGAAATAGTAAATTAAACAAGTAACGAAAAATTGCAAAACACGAATGCAGACGAGAATAATGAAATGATGTTGGCAAACAAAATCGAACAATGATCTGTTGATGATTCTATCCCTCAGGTTTGTAATCAATCCTACAAGATTCTTTGCAAATGAATTGCATCTTTGGTCTGCATCGTATACTTCCATGGAGATTTTTTGCATGTTCGAAAAAATAATAGAAATAAAATATGGTTTTCAAAACAAACACAGCAATTCTTCGTCTAATATAGCCTATATATTCTTTATTTCTAAGGTATTTGCGATTCAGCACTCATCTCAAACAGATTCTGATTTCATGCCAACAAAATTAACACAAGCCAAAAGCTGATAATAATTGAACTTCAAAGATGAAGATATTTATAGTAACCAAACATCATTACTTTCCTTGATCAATCCGTGTTTTGTATTACAACGAGGAATTATTTTTAGCATCCTCAGATGCCCAAAAACCTACCATGTTGTAAAAGACTACATTACGAAGGGTACAGAAAATTTTGCATGCAGCATTAAAGTGAACTGTATTAATATTTTCATGGAGGACTTTTCGGTAGTAAATGCATCCTCCTGGCATAAGAGAAGTGGTATTCTTGAACACCGAAACAGTGAACACTGATAACTGGATCACATAGAATGGTTCATGAGGATCTTTCATTGAGAACTCGGTTTGACAGAAATCCCCATCGGAAGTTTTGACAGATAACCATAAACAGTTATTCCAAAGATATCATCCATAAAACTAACTCTATTTCACAGTTTCTCAGAACCATTACGAAGCTTCACTCAATGCTTATATAAGAAGAATAAACAGTGCAATGCAGTACAACAGATCTCAATCCTGTCGCCACCTGAACTGGCACTGATTATTGCAACACTTGTAGAAAGTCGACATTGGTTCATCAGCTGATCTTATCTGAATTTGCATGAAGAATGCTTTACCAAAACTGCATTTAGGGCATGTTGCTGCATACACAATAAATAAAAAATAAGCTAAAGAATGCAAGCTGCTAGAATAAATGAATCACTGTTGTAAGAAATGGGTACGTCTGAAACAACAAAAACATGGAGATGATGCCCACTTGGGTACACAGCATAATCTAGCAGGAAAGATATTATTCGAGAAATGCAAATTAAAGCTATGGCCTATTTTTGTATGACAATGGGCTAAGACATAAAGAATCATAAACATTGAAAGCTGTATCTTACAAGCATTTTAATAGATGTTTGAAATTAACCTGAAATGAAATTCACTTGAATGTTCAGCTTGATTTGAAACAAAAGTGAATGGAAATACATAAGTTGCCGATTCCAGATATTTTCAGTTGGTTGGTCATGTCAAATATCTTGGAAAGGACTGCTCTAAAATAAAGAAGCATTTTCTGAAAAGTTAATAGATAAATGCACTCCGTATACTCAATAATTCATAAGAGCTACTACATAGGTAACCCCAATGACACTCAGGTCCTTAATAGGAGAGAGTTAGTCACTGTCAACGTGATAACAAAGCTGAGTTCCCATCACCACATACATAGACCTTTAGCATCAGGGTATTCGTTGTTCATTTATTAGAAATTTCCAATGAATTGAACTGTGATGTTACTGCGAACAGACCACTTAAGCCTACTCATAATTGACCTAAACCCAGTACATATTTAGAATTCTACACACAAGCATAAATTTAAAACAGTTCTCTTAGGATCAGACAAAACAGGACTTTATTTACCTTGAGAGTAAGATAGAGAATATTTTTAACAAGAGATGCTCCAAAGAAGACTACTTAACCATGGAGAGTACTTATAAAGACTACTAAAAGAATTAATAATTTCCATCTCAGATGATGCCTCGATACAAGATCCTAAAGCTTTGGAAAATTTCATCAATTTTGATAGCAAAAATCAAGCTTTAAAGCCTCCACAATTAAGCATATATCTAGTGTAAGAACTACTAAATACTATCAAATGGGTTTGACTAGCTACTAGTGTTCAAAGCCCCTTTAGCTGCCTCTTGAGTATAAAACCAAGTTGTACAAATCCCAGCAGCATCTGCTAGTAGGCTTCAGTTTAAAAGGAAAAACCTCATGCAAGATAAATAACCCCAAATTTGAAGACATTGGGCAATAGGGATAAAAAATATATATTCCTGCTCGTACCTTTAGTAGCAGATAACTGATATAATTGATTTCTTTTATTTTCGTCATCATTTCCCTTTGACTGAAGAGAGTACATAATGATCATCATTACAACTAGAAGACCTTCAGTTATTAAGGGATATATATTCTGTCAAAGTTACCCAAGATTCACACCTTGCCTCATCTACAAGAACCTTATTAGCATGGGACCCTCCTTGACAACAAACCCACATTATCACAAAATACAATGTCATTGCATTAACATGCCACAATCCACACCCCCAAAGACTTATCAATTGCTTAGTATTTTTGAGCGAGAACCTAAGTAACCGGATTCGTTAGGGAGGGGCCACGTGTCCGAATCCGGTGTGTCGGACACGATTCGCCCAAAAATCATGTCCAAAAAACATGACACGTCGAATCCTGTGCGTAACCTGAAAATCGCCATCGTGTCATGATTTTGGATTGCGTGTCCTGCTTTTAGGACTCGTTTAGCAGCAAAGTGACTTCCGCGGGTTAGAAAAAGGCCGCAATTGCTCATTACAATCACACTTTTCATCATTTGACAAGCATTGTTTGCGTTGTTTGTGAGTGGTGAAGGGTTTGGAGCAAGGAGCTAAGGGAGTAGAGCGTTCGGCAAGGAAATTCAAGCACCAGGTAAGTGCATTTCAGTTCCATTTTTTTACATTTTTTATTCTATTACAGCAGTTTGTATATGATTTTCTGTTTACAAATTTGTGCATGTTTTGTTTATTTCTTTTACAGTATTCATGGCTCAATCAAATGCAGCATTTAGGGGGCAAAGGAAGGGCAAGAATGTCTCCATTGGAGATGCCCCTCCTCCCCCAATATCATCAGACTGCTGCAAGTAATGTTGAGGGAAGAGTACCACCTAAAGACAACACTGATAAATATCCATTGTGAAAATATGTCACAAGAGAGGATGGGACAAACACCAAGGGAAAGGGAGGAGGCAATGTGCAATAGAGACACAATTTTTGTCACATTTCTTTTGAAAGCACATATTACCGTGTGAAAGCACATTTGTTGGCTTTACCGGATTGTGGGATTGGAGCTTGTAAAGTTGTTTCTTTACAAAAGAGAAAAGAATTGGAAAAGGAGTCCATTGTTGGTATGGAAAATGTGGCTTCAAAATCAAGAAAACCCAAGAATGAACACCCCCTTCCATTTTTGAGGAAAGCCACCACCAAATTTCCATTTGAGAGTTATACTTCTACTGGGGGACAAGCAGCAAAAAGAAGAGCACTTGGTCCAATGGACAAGATTTTCCAAAAAGAGAGACGGGAAGAGCGTGATCTCACCATTGCCTTCTTCTTCTATCAAAACTTTATATCATTTAATGTTGCACGCTCACCTCTATTTATTGAGATGTGCCGAGCTCTAACTCAAGGGGCTCCAGCAGGGTATGTGCCTTCCTGGGTCAGAGAAGCTGAGAACCACATTGTTGATGAAGGCAAAAAAAGAGGTGCAAAAAATGCTTGATCCTATTGTAGCATCATGGCCAACATCTGGGGTTAGCATGGTTTCTGATGGATGGACAGATCCAGCACGACAACCAATCATCAACTTCATGGTGTCTTCCTTGAGTGGTCTAGTTTTCATGAAAGCAGTGGATACACTTGGAGAATACAATGATGCACAATTTATTGGTGAGTTATTTATTAAAGTTATTGAAGATGTAGGTGTTGATTCTTGTGTGCAAATCATTACAAATAATGCACTTGTTTGCAAGGCTGCTGGCATGATTGTGGAAGCTAAATATCCACAAGTGTTTTGGACCCCTTGCATTGTCCATTCATTGAACTTAGCACTGAAATCCATTGCTTCTGATGTGCTTTGGATTGGAAGCATTATTGAGGATGCAAGACATATCCGTAACTTTGTGCAAATCATACAAATGCCCTCACTATCTACATGGAGTACACCCATCTATCATTGTTGAAGATTGATGATACACGGTTTGCCTCTTCATTCATGATGTTGAAGAGGTTGAGGGAGGTCAAGACTGCTCTTGGGTCCATGGTTATTTCTAAGTTTTGGTCTTTTTGGAGAAAGACAAATCAGGTAGCCTCTAAAAGAGTGAAGGACACACTGCTAGATGATGCTTGGTGGGTAAGGGTAGATCTAATTATTCAGATCATGGACCCTATCATTTCTTTGCTTCGATTTTCAGATACAAACAAACCCATCCTAGGAGAGGTTTATGAGGGATGGGATTCCATGATTGAGTCTGTGAGGAACATTATTCTACAGAGTGAGTGCCCCGAGTATGAGACATCACCAGAGGCCTTCTGTGATACTATACAGAATATTCTTGTCAACAGATGGGACAAGAATTGTACACCTTTACATTGTTTGGCTCACTCATTGAACCCCAAATACTATAGCCATGAGTGGTTGAATGGTGGACCTTCCCGCAGATTCCCTCCTCACATGGATGGTGAGATCTCACAGGGGAGGAAAGAGGCATTCAGGCGGATTTTTCAAGATACTGCATTGCTTGATGAGGTGGAGGATGCCTTTGCAGAGTTTTCCACTGGCAGTGGTCGATTTGGAGGTTATGATGTGATTAGAGACAGGGGGGCTAAGAAGTCCTATTCTTGGTGGGCAAATCATGGGGCAACAAGCCCTCCTCTTCAACAATTAGCCATGAGGCTCCTCTCTCAGTTGACTTCATCCTCTTGTTGCAAGAGGAATTGGAGCACATATGGGAATTTGTATAGTGTGAAGAAGAGCAGGCTTGAGCAGTCCAGGGCAGAGACAATGGTGTATGTGCACACCAACCTTCGTCTTATTTACAGGCAAAGGGAAGAGTGGTTGAGGGGAAAAAGAAAGATGTGGGATGTCTTTCCTGATGATATGGGTCTAGACACCAGTGTTGAGTTGGCATTGGCCAACATGAATCTCAATGATCCAGTGCTAGAGCCTATTAGATTTGATGACTTAAGAGGGATCATCCTCCACACCAACAGATGCAGAGGCAACTATGGATACAAGGGAGGAGGAGGATGCAGAGGAGAGCAGTGGGGACCATGATGATGAGAACATTTATGCTGATTCTGATGCTAATGATGAGGATTGATGCCTTGAGGCTTGTATACCTGTAGTTGTTTTATATTTTCTATTTCTATTTGCCATTGGCATTGCACCAGCACTACCTATGTAACACATTTTGATTTGATGACTTAATGAGAAAACTATAGTTGTCAGTGTGTTTATCTTACTATCTTGTAGTTGTAAGTTGTCTTTCAGTTATGAATTAATGAATCATGATTTATCATTTATGTGACCACTGACATGGTATTTGAATTTTGTTGTACTATGCATGCTATAGATGAAGATCTATGTTTAAATCATATTTGTTCATTAATTAAATGTGTAAGAAATATCTATTTTAATATATATATATAGAATATATTTTTTATATATATTATATATATATATATATATATATATATATATATATATATATATATATAATAAAATAATATATAACGAATCCTACGTGTCCTGTTCCGGGGGGTCAACGTGTCCGAATCTGACACTACGAATCTCGAATCCTGAATCCCTGTGTCAAGTGACTTAGGCAAGAACACAACTTAACAAATTAGCTACTCATGTTCATTAGTATACAAAAAATTACATTATTGCCAATTTAAGTCACAAGACACATCCCTCAAGGTCTCGTGTCCCGTATTCCATGTGCCGGACATGAAACGTGGCATAAAACGTGTCGAATATGGATGTTATCGTGTCCTAAAATTGTGACATGTCCTTGGGCCGTCGCGAAACCGTGCCCTAACATGTTTCGATTTTAGGACACATGTCCCACAAAAATCAGTTATTAAAATCAGTGTTCCCCGTGTCATGTTTCCGTGGTCATTGTGTCTCGTGTCAAATACTTGTATTTACGTGTCCTCCGTGTTCCATGTCCTCATGTCGTGTGACTTAGTTGCGAATCTATCTGTCAAACCAATACATTTTGTTTGTGTTGGTCTTCAATATTAACAGATAAGATCATAATATCAATATATCTATCAAGCCTATGTGATTTGGATATAACAACAGAAAGATAATAAAAATTGTTTATATTTTCTTTTCTACATTTCCACATTTCCCATGGTCAAGTTCCTGCATGAGGAATATGGATTGCAAGAAAGTCTTGTTGCTCTTTCTCCCCATGGCCAAGTTCCCACATTCTTGCATTGCCAAATCTGGTGCGGAGTTGAGTTTCCAAGTTGTTATTTCATTATTTGCATATCCACCATGTAGAATGAAGAGAGTCTTGTAATTCTTTGTTCCCATGTTTAGAGTTGAGTTTTTGAGTTGTCCTCCAATTATATGCATTTTTTCATGTGGAATGCAGAGAGTCTTGTTGTGCTAAATTTAGGATGACTTGTTCTTTAGTTAAATCAACCACTTCATTAGCCCATTATTAATTCCATATTTCATTACGAATCATATTAACCATAGACTGAAAGAACATCCAATATAAACGCAGAAGACAAGCCAAGACAAGAGAACACAAGAATTGGCTCAAGCCAGGGAAAAACTCCAAGATGGGGAAAACCCTTTATCGATTCTTCTTATTATTACTATCAAATATTCAACAGAGAGAGAGAATACAGTAACATTGACTTTCCATTTGACGTTCTAGTAACAATGTCCTTAGACAGGAAGATGGCACAATCAATCCTCAGATCTAACAAAACATGCTTCAGGAGCTTCTGTAATATTGATCATTGGTTAGGGCTTCTGTAATAACCTGCCATACCTTCTTTCCTCATCTTCCTGACTTCCACAATCACTGTGGTGGGCCTCTAATCCTTTTTTATCTTATTCGCAGTCAATATAGACTGGCGATTAGCAAAAGACCATGGTGGGCCTCTAATCCTTTTTTATCTTATTCGCAGTCAATATAGACTGGCGATTAGCAAAAGACCATGGTGGGCCTCTAATCCTTTTTTATCTTATCAGTCAATATAGACTGGCGATTAGCCCTTTTGCTAGACATCTATCTTCTTAAACAAGAGATATAGGCTTGCAGCCTATTTTGCAGCATAGAAATGCCTCTCGGCCTTGAGGTTCCAAGACATACAGGCCTGTGGCCTACCTGTGACACCATAGAAGGAAAGCATCCTGCTGAAGGAGAGATCCAAACCCAAAAGACATGCCCAAACATTATCCAGAATAGCCCTAAAGCCTGCGGTCAGCTGCCTTCTATGAACACGATCCTGAGGGAGATAGATTAAACCCAAACAACTCATCCTCCTACTTCTCCAAGCTACGGCTTCCTCAAAGATATCACTCAAGAGATTTCCAGTGTATGAAATGAGATTGGAGAATGCCCTTATATACAATTAGACATGATGTTTTGTCCTTGTAGAGGTGGAGCCGACCTTGATATTTGTAGGCAAATTCAAGTTTCAAATTTTCAAATTTTCCTACCTTAATAAAATCATGACTTGTAGAACTTCTTTTGAATAAATAAATATTTTTCCTTATCCAAATTTGGTGATTTATAGGTCGATTTTGGTCCTCTTGAAAAGAGGAATTCAATGCAATTATCATTTCCAATAGATGAGTTGTCCAATAGAGGAATTTGGCCCTAGTTTCCAATTTTAACACTCCCTCTCAACTAGGGAGAATTCCACCCGCCAATCCAAGCCATTCTATCGTCATGCACCATCTTTGTATCTCATCTCACCTCTGTTGAACACTGATATGCATAATGAAGAAGAATCGATTGAGAGAGTCACAAGACCTTACCACTCTCCACTAACAAAAGTCAGTCCCCATAACCAGGGGTCGAACCCCAATCGGACTTGATTCCAAGTAATCAAGTTAATGAACATCATGCATCCTAGACATAAGGAGTACGACAGTACACAATGTGTCTATCGGTAGTGCCATGGTCCCTAACCACTGTTCCCAACTCATTGGCCAAATGAGAGGTACTTCCCATGTGTCCTGGACTACATGGGTAGGATGATACTAGAGCAACTGGCAGGGAAAGAATAAATCACATCCTGCTCACAACCACACGTAGGGAAAGGATAAACCACATCCTATAGTCACACATCACAACCATCATAGGGAAAGGATGAACCACATCCTACACGCATGCAAATCACCGTGTGTAGGGAAAGGATGAACCACGTCCTACATGCATGCCAAACAACAATAGTAGGAAGGATCCTACACATGGGGAAAGGATGAACCACATCCCACCGAAATGTCAACCACCGATCATAGGGAATGAGCATCCTACACATGGGAAAAGGATGAACCACGTTCCACCGACATGTCCACATGTGACAACACGCATATGCATATATGCATCTCCACAAGAGAAGGTGAACCACTCATCCTGCTCATATGCCATAGGAGAAGGTGAACCACTCATCCTATGCATATCTCATCAATTGTAGGGGAAGTTGAACCACTCACCCTACATGTGTCATCAATCATAGGGGAAGGTGAACCACTCACCCTACACACGTCGATCATCACAAGGGAAGGTGAACCACTCACCTTGTATACAGCGCACTTATAGGGGAAGGTGAACCACTCACCCTATGGTTGCTCATAGCTCAAGAAGTACCCCAAGCTCCCAAGAGCTCCCAGAGCTCAATGATCAACTGGGACCCTCATAGTAGGGTCTATCCACAACTCCTAGCCTCTCCTTGAAGAAATATAATCTTGACTTGACCAAGAGTCTATGTAAGGATGACTGTAATATGCTCATCCAACCAATAATGATGGAGCTTGGTAGCTCTCCAATGTACCATATCAAAATAAAGCGGTACCCAATACTTGGCTTTGTCATGGAACATGGATTCTCTGAAAAACGAATCCCACTCAAAAATGTCGCAATATACAATGGTGGTTACCAGCATGCGCTCAAATGGCTCACTGAAGAGCTTCCTCAACCAACTCACTTCATAATAAGTCATACTTGTTGCTATAGACATTCAACCTCAGTAGTGTTTCCTAAGCAACCAAATCAAGAGATATAGCACTAGATGTGCTCTTTTCATCCATCACACTACCAGTATCAGAATATTCATGGAATCTTAGATTTCAACAGTGTACCTCAAATTATAGATAAGATATCTCAATAAGTAGTTATCCAACATATGAGGCTTATCCATAGTGTAATGTTCCTAAACAGGAATGTAAGTGATATACAAAGCATGCAAACAATCCAGCAATCAAAAAAATGAAATATACATTAAGCACCCATGGAAACACTGGAAATAGAGAACTGCTAAGCCATTTTATTACTTTTTCAGGAGCAAATACAATAGTAAAATAGAATGGTGCACCTGGGCTTGTCCTACATACTTCCAAGAACTTCAGTGATTTCTACAAAGAGGTAGGGATCAAGAGGGATTTGATAGTTCCTTACAACACTCAGCAGAATGGGGTTGCAAAAAGGAAGAACAAGGCCACTGTGGAGGTTGTCAAGGAGATGATTCATGATCAAGATTTACGCATGTTCTTATGGGCAGAGACATCCAACGCGGAATTTTATGTTTAGAAAAGGAGTCCTCACCAGATATTGGAGGACAAGACACTTGAGGAGGCATTCGTAAGAGTGAAACCAAAGGTCAACCATTTGAGGATCTTGGTTGTCCAGTATACATCCATGTGCCCAAGAGAAGAGGAAGAAGTTAGAACCTTCTAAGAAGAAGGGTTATTTTGTGGGGATATAAAGAGACTTCGAAGGCCTACAAGATCTACATTCCAGGCCAATATCAAATTGAGGTTATTTGAGATGTTACTTTTGATGAGGAGGTAGCCTTCAAGAGGTCTAGAGAGACTCATATGGAGACTGATAATGAGGAGCAAGGGGCTCCAAAGGATATGGGTACAGATCCCTCTAGTTCTGTTGTTCATCCTTTAGACTATCTGGATAAGTCAATAGAACCAGTGGACCTGCCTAGAGATGTTGCAGAGAGCAAGAATAGGCCAGCATGGCTTCGTGACACTTTGCAAGATGAAAATAGGCATGCAGCCCCCAGTGGTACTTTCAAGTGTTTGGAAAATCTGGAGATTTGTAGCTTATAACTTATTTTCCTTAACTTGATAATTACTTGTGATGTTAGATAGTCTTTCTTTACTTCTTTAATTTTTTTTATCAATCAATTACCAAAACAAGAAGATCACAAAGAGACAAAGTACACAAGATATAGGCTCCAAGCCAGGGAAAAACCCCTCCAAGCGGAAAACCCAAAAAAAATGCTTCTCTTCGTCTTTAGAATATGCTTTACAAAGAGACTTCCAAGACCCAAAGATCAAAAGCAACCAGCGCTCTGATACCCAAGCCGACCCCCAGCAAGATCTATTTCAGAACAAAACTTCGACACTGCAACATAGCTACTACGACTTCGACCCCAGCTACAAAATTTTGGCCCTGCAACTTCGACCCCCTGCAACTGCTTTAGAATTTCGACTTCTTGTAGTTGACAACTTCACACACCTTAGCGAGATAGAGAGAAAGATAATCCTTGACCAACTTCGACTTTTGCTCCTCTTCTCCATCCTTCGGCTACTCTTCTTCACCTTTGCTATTGCAGATCAAACTAACTTGAGATGAGTTTCCAAATGAGGTCGAGCTTCCTTCTATTTATAGCCTTTCTTGAGGGTCAAATGGCCCTCCCTTAAGCCGACTTGTCCTTGCTCTTGAGCTGACTTGATCTTGGGCTTATCCATGGTTTTTACATGATAAAATAAATATTTTCCTCCATTACAATGAGTCCAAATGGAACTCTAACACATGACCAACATTATTCTTTATCCTAGAAAGACCTAGAAAGACCTAGAAGACCTAAAAGCATGAAGAACATGCTTTGACTCAAACATGAGTATGAAACCCATACTCAAAAATAAAATATTATTTCTCTTTCTTTCATTTTTCTTTCTTTATAAAGAATATACAATGTCATGATTAGAATTACATCATAATGAAGACCGAACCTAGTTACAATTTTCAACATCAATGAGAGAAGACAACCACAAAGGCATTGATGAGCCACATCATTGATTCCAAACCTTCCAATTATGAGGAAGCAGGTGAGCAGTTTTGGAAGGATGCCATGATGGAGGAGTATCATTCCATCATGAAGAATGATGTGTGCGAGATAGTTCCAAGACCAGAAGGAAATTCATTAGTGACTTCCAAGTGGATCTATAAGATCAAGCATGTAGTAGATAGCAACATCGAGAAGTACAAAGCGAGGCTTGTGGAGAGTGGGTTCTCCCAGGGAGAGAGAGTGGACTAAGAGGAGACTTTTGCTTCATTCGCTAGGTACACTTCTATCAGAACTATTATTTCTCTTGCTTCAGATGGATGTCAAGACCACATTCCTCAATGGTATGATTGAGGAGGAAGTGTACATAGAGCAACCTTACGGCTTTTCGATACATGGGAAGGAGTCCCATGTTTGCAGATTGAAGACTTAGGGACTCAAGTAGACACCCAGGGCATGGTATTCCAAGATTGATGGATACTTGATGAGTTTGGGCTTTGTTACCCACGATTTTGTGGGTGATATCCCTAGGATAAAATTTTCTCCAAGATGGTCCTCAATCGGCAGCCAGCAACCCCTTGTAGCCACTAACTAGCTTGTAGTGCCATTTCTCCGCCACCTGAGCCAACCATGTGTTCCCTCACCCATCTGTCATGATCCTATGTTTGAAGGTGAGCCCCCCGAACCTAAAGGTATGCCTTGTCATTTGGTAATTGAGTATTGTAGTTTGATTATCATGGACACTTTTGGGCATGGATTAATGGGGGGATTCAGCAGAAAGTGTGGTCTAGATCTGTGCTTCTGTCCCCTATACCTCTTTTGGATGTTACCCTTGGATCTTAGTCCTGTGGGATCTCTTTTACTGACCTTTGGTTTTAGGGTGGTACTACATGGGCAACCCTGATTTTGATTGCGTGGTCCCACTCCCTCATCCACATACACTACTCTCCTTCTAGGTTGCAGGAAACATTGACGAGGGGTTTGTTTTCGGTCGAAAAAGAAACGGAAACAAGGATATTCGTACTGTATGACCTGGAAACTCGTTTTCGACCGTACTGGCCCGTTTTACGCTAGGGAAATGTGGCCAATACGGCCAGAAACGAGTTTTCAGGTCGTACGGTGGAGTTTCCAATTAACACCTGACGTTTTCTTTTTTCTTTTTTTTTCTTTTTTCGCTTCTCATTTTTTTATTAAGCGACTAAAATATCTTTTGGATGATTTTAGATGCCTCTCAAGTTATAAAAAAGAGGACTTTTTTGAATGGGGCAGCCTAATGTTCAAGCCTATGGCCCTAGTGTTGATATGCAGTTCATAGTAATGTTAAATTTTTAAAGTAAAAGTGGCATTCTCCTTTATTTTTCATTTTCATCCTTTTACTTAAAGTTTTAACATTACCATGAAATGACTCAAGATGTTTGAGAGTGTTTTCACCCTCATTGGATTTCATATGGAGAAAGTAGAATTTTAGATCTCACTCAAAATCCAGCAGACTTATCTGTTTTCCAAGATTTTAGGATTGGGGGGATTGCAAAGTTTCCATAGGATTTTGTCATGTACTAGGGTATGGAACTTGTATTTAATCAAGAGAACCAAGCCCTCTATGCAGGGGAGACTCCCAGTAATCAAGAGCATGTAAGGTACTAGGGAATGGAACTTGTATTTAATCAAGAGCATTAAGGTTGTTCGACAATGTAGGAGAAGACTCCCAATCAAGCACGAGACAAGAAATTAGAAATTTCTCGTGGCTAATTTTGGATATTGCTATTTTCATTATGTGATCATTCATGAGCAAATGTGATGTAAATTTAGAGACTTATAGTTTATGCATTGACAATTGACAATTTAATAATAATGTAATAAATTAAAATGTATCATGTATGCTTTATGATTGCACACACACACACACACACACACACACACACACACACACATATATATATATTGCGTTTTCGCATTTCCAAAATTTGGGGGGGTCACGTTTCGTACCCGTGCCCATTTCGGAAACTCGTACCCATTTCCCCATTTCGTGCAACTTAGCTCTCCTTCCATTCATTATAGCCTCATCCATTTTTTTCTCTATTTTGATTAATGGTTCACCCTATCATACTATTCACCCTTCCAAAGGGCTCAGGAATGGTGATCCTCTATCAACATTTCTATTTATTCTAGACATGAAAGGACTTGGTCGAATGTTTCAAAAAGCTAGTGTATAAGGACACGTCTACGACCTTTTCCCATAAGGGGTAGATCTTCCTATTTCTCATCAACGTTTGTTGACAAAATTATATTATTTAGTTTACCAACCTAGAGAGAGGTGAAAAGAATGGGTAGGATTTTACAATTTTTTATGGAAGCCCCAGGAGCTATAGTGAACACTAACAAATAAGAAATGTTCTCCTTCAATTGTTCAGAGATGGTTCAAATCAGGTTAAGTCGAACCTTGGGTTTTAATAGAGGTCAAATTACTTCAAAGTATTTAGGAATACCTCTTGTATTGTTATAAAATAGGGTCTCTACATGGGAAGAACTTATAGAAACAACTCATCGTAAAGTGAATAACATGAGTATCTATATTATCATTATGAGGTGTTGGCGTTGCACCTCTAGGAAACCATATATATCAAACATGCCACGAGATTTGGATGGTATTTCATGATCAAAATAGTCCTCAAAGCCCTTGAAAACACAATCATATATATCCCTTGAATACTAAAACATCTTTTGAAAATCCAAGCACTATTGGGAACTACAACACGTAAGATTATGGACATAACCATCTGCAGAATCCATTTTTTGTGATATTCAAGACAGAGTAAAATTTCTTGGTACACCTAAATGACACCCATACTCTTTGAAAAGAATTCTATATATATCGTTCACGACACCCACACTCTTTGATAGGAATTCTATTGAAAAGAGCAACACGAGCGTGGAGAAAATGTCATCAAAACTAATTTCATCGTGCTTTCTTAACAAATCAAAACATTCATTAAATTGTTGTATTACACAGAAAGTTTTGTCTAAAATAGAATTGAATATGTAACTAGCTATGTAGGCTATGTAGCTATGCGTCTTGAATTGGATTTGTAACTAGCTATGTGGGTTATGCAACTAGCTAGCTATGCATCTAGGATTGGATCTAGGGTATGTAGGCTTCTTTCCTAGTAAATGCTAGGTAGGCAGCTAACAATGCATCTACAATTGGATTTGTAACTAGCTATGTAGCTAGCTTCTTTCCTGCTAAGCTCTACGAGGGGAATCTCTACATCTAAATGTATATTCAGGGGTTTCTTCGAGTTGTTGCTTCTAAATTGCAAAATCAACAAAAAATGTTGAGTTTTTCTCACAAATGACTAGATCTAGCTCTATATGGTTTTTTTATGTAAGGTTTTTGTCGGTGTCTATCTATATGAAGGTTTTTGGTGGTTCCTCTCAATTGATTGAGCCACCTTTTCAATCTCATGTTTAATCTACCCACACATAATATGCTACTTAATTAGAAGCTATTGGTCATGCTACGTAAATTAGTGGTTGTATGACTAGTGCTAGTGGTCTTTAAGAAACTTTAGCTTCATCAGGTTATCCACCTAACCAACTATTTATACCAAAATCTTATGTATATGTGACAATTGTTGCACAACCATGAAATGGGAAAAGGAGGAGCTCAATTGGGGATTTAGAGAGACCAATGCTGTAGAAAATGGTGCAACCATGATATGAGACAATGAGGATCTCAATTGGGCATTTAGAGAGACCAATGCTATAACAAGCAACACATCCATGAAATGATAAATGGAGGAACTTAATTGGCCATTTGTAGAGACCAATGCTCTAACAAATAACACAACCATGAAATGAGAAAAGGAGGAGATCAATTGGGAGTTTGGAGAGACCAATGCTATCAATAGCTAAACATTTTGATGGGTGGTGAGACTTATTACATGGAGAAACACCTAATACCTCACATTCGGGCCATAGTCAACACTTATGTGAACATAGATGGATGCAAAGGACTAAAACTGACTCTGTTGGCATAACTATTCTATAATGGAAATGTTCTATAAACATATCAAATAGATATTCATGATCCAGGTGAATATTGGTGGCCACCTGCCAAGTCCATCTGGACCCCCATCGTTGTCTCTTTCAGCATTTTCAGTTTCCTTAATTGTAGCACAACTTACTATTTTTAGCAGTTTTTCGGGTCCTGCACTTCCGAAGC
>APFE030499391.1:0-15394 GCA_000404065.3 Pinus taeda | reverse complement strand
AGAGATGGGCAACGTCAGTGGAAACAAGAATGATATAGAAAACAGAGTCCAGAAGGTTTTGCATACAAGAAATGTATACGTTATATATACCTTTCTATTTTTGGGTATGTTCATGTTTTTCTAATTTTTGGGTAAGTTCATCTTTTTGTGTTTTTTTTTTTTCAATTAGGAAAAGTAGTAGGCATGCAACTTGTCATGGAGATTTGGGATTGAATTAGTGGGATTGTTACTGTACCCTTGAGCATTGCCCAACTGCCCACAAATCTCACTAGTGGATAAACTTAGCCAAGTGGTAGAAGTCAAGTAAGTGGCATGGAAACCATACGAAACTCTAGACGGTTACTTCGTTGTGGCTACTGTGTCCATGTTGGAAGATCTGGCATCTGAAATGAGCAGCTGAGAAGAAAAATCATTTGGATGTGCGTAGAGCGAAGTAAGGCTCTTCACCATAAAATCCTTCCTTGTACATATCTTTCTTACCTGTCTTTCTTCCAATCTATCTTTCACCTGCAAATCCACCTTGGCGATTTCGAAAACCTTGAGCCACCGTTCTCCTATGGCGAGATATGCATATTGGGCTTTTCTTCCGAGATAGTTACCATTAACATGTCCAACCTCTAAATTTAATGGGGCAATCTCTCTTCTACATGGTAGTTGTTGACGGTGCTGGACCTGCCAACATGTTAGGGGATCTCCTCGGTGAGAAGTCCCAACTAGACCTCAGACCGTTTGGAGTAGGAGTCCCAATAGTGGGTAGTAAAGCTATGCCTTGACTACGATAGTGCGCAAAGGTAGGCAATTTATCTTTGTCAGAAGCAAGTGTGTGACCTTGCAGTGAGTCAAGAGAGATGCATGGGGAGGTTCTAACACTTGAAGGGGAAAATGAAGTGTGTCCCTTAGAACCCTGTAATAGTACATAGCGTGAAAGGAACACATGAGCCGAATGACATCACAAGCTGGAAAACAAAATAGTCGACAATCCAAAGTGATGGGTTAAACCAACAACACGACTTCAACAAGATTCATACAATCGTATATGAAATAGTTCATACACAAATGCGTAAGTTAAACAACATACATTGCTAAAGTAACCGGAATAGTCGAGCTACAATAACAACATATGCATGAAGACGTACTGGCTCTGTTATATTATATGAAAGTGAAAGTTCCATCCATACATACAACCATGACAACCACTAGCCCCAATAGTGGAACGTTACAATCAACACTGCCTGCTCCTCCAAAGAGATGTATTCGCTCTGCACTGTGGAGAAGCCAAGGCTCGTCACAATACTCTCCAAGCCCTCTCCAAGCAATGCCTAGCAAAAACTTGGCTTCCAAAACCCTGTTCTATGAATTATGGGGTTCTATATATAGCAAAGGGTGGGGCGACCCTTGATATTCCCCTTTGACTCTTGGACTACCCTCATGACTCTTCAACTTCGTTACATATAACTCTGTACATTACATATCACTGTTCGCATTCCACTAATGACACTTGGAATTTCACTTTGCATTACATTTGATTACAACTGTTACGGCTCATAGTAGTGAGGTGGCCTAGACAACTCCTAACACAACTCGACATGACACTGTGACATGTACCAGCTGACTATGGTGTCCATGCTGTGGTGCTGTTAGGTGATGGATGTGTCTTTGAATGTACTTTGTCTTCATCTCCACATAGCTTGGTGTTGCAGGGTCTTCAATGGTCTTGGCGTATGCAAGGTGGTTCCGTGCATGTGTTTCTTTCGCTTGCTGCTTGATGTGATTTGTGTGTACGTTCAACTGCGACCAAGTCTTCTAGCATGCACTCCTTCTTCATCCTGTTGATCGTCGCGCCATGATCCATCAGTGTACTTGTTCCTGCAATTCACTCATGACGGGACAACATCAAATCCAAAACCTCCTAACCTAGCATGATACATTGTTCTCGTGTTTCGGGTCGAGGTGACCGTGAGGGAGGACAAGACACTAAACTGTGCAGAGCATAACTCAGGTTGGGATGAGAGGCTCTGGAGGACTGCTTGGAAAAGTTGCGCAAATGTCATTGGGAGGCAAGTTTGTGCAATTTGGGATAGTAGTGACAGCTGCAAGGTGGAACCTAGCTGGACAAAACTACGCAATTCCCAGGAGGAAGACAAGACAGGGTGTTCGGGGGAACTGTTGGACAGTTCTACACATTTTTCAATGTGAGGACTGGGCAGGTCACTTGGGGTCTAGTTGAGAATATGCGTAGATTCTCTGAGAGAGACAGAGTTGAGCAACAAGGGACACTGGCAGGAAATTCTGTGCAATTTTCCAGAGTAGGGCATGCCAGGCTGCAGGGAGCTGCTAGTCATAATTGTGCATTTCTGGAAGATAGTGCAAGAAAGGCAATTGCTGCATAGTTTCCGAAAACAGTACAGAGCGGGGCAACAACAGGTGTACCAGCCAGATTTGCGCAATTTTCAGGGACAACAGGGAAAGGCAGCAGGGGGCCTGTTAGTCAGATCTCCGCAATTTCTTAGAGGGAGAACAAGGCAAGCCAGCAAGGGGCCTGCTAGTCAAATCTGCGCAATTCCTTGGAACAGTGCAGTGAAAGGCAACATGTTAATTTTAGGTATGTTCTATGCTTAGAGCAATTTATTTCAATTTTCACAGTTAGCTCCATACCTTTTCCAGATTAGCAATCAGATCAGCATTAATGTAAACTGCAGATAGAACATAAACATAAATCGCAGAAGACAAGCCAAGACAAGAGGACACAAGATGTGGCGCTAGCCAGGGACAAACCCCAATGTGGGGAAACCCTTGATCAATTCTTCTTATATGTTCTTCAATAGTTCAGCAGAGAGAGAGAGATAGTACATTTACAACAAAAGTCAACACTTTGACTTATCTACATAAGAGCATAGATCATCTCTAAGATTATGATACATGAGATCAGTTGAAGACATGCTGCTTCAATTGATTCTCTAAGGTGATTCCTTTACCTATCATTGTGTTGCATTTCGTCATCGTGCTGCACCATGCTACACACATTATCACTATGTTGCATCTCATCATGCTTCATTAATCAGGATTGTACCCACCATTGTACTGCATTATGTGCCATTGCTGCACCATGTTGCCATACTGACCTATGTGCTGGCTGCATCTTGCTTGGTTGTTGTCCCTAGCTTGCTTGTTGTCCCTAGCATGCTTATTGTCCTTAGCATGCTTGTTGTTGCATGCTACTTATAACATTGCATACTAACTGTAACATTGCATGCTTGGTGTATTTGCTGCTAAGTACCATACAACTGTCCCAATGTTAGTTAGCTATCCCTTGCATGCTGCTCTCCTTTGGAGACAGATGCTCCGGCTGTTTCGGCAGTTCCCGACAGTTCTGATAGTTCCATCTTTTCCCGGCAGTTCCGGCAGTTCTGGTTGTTCAAATTCAGGCAGTCTCGATAATTCCGGCAGTTCCGAGATTTCCAGCTTTTCTGGCTTTTCTAGCAGTTCCAACTTTTCCGACATTTCCGGCTTTTCCGGCAGTTCCGGCTTTTCTGGCTTTTCCAGCAGTTTTTTCTTTTTTGGCAGTTCCAGCTTTTCAGCAGTTCTGGCGTTTCCGACAGTTCCGGCTTTTCCGGTAGTTTCGACAGTTCCAGCTTTTCCAGTAGTTCCGACTTTTCCGGCTTTTCTAGCAATTCGGCTTTTCCGGCAGTTCCGGCTTTTCCAGCGTTTCCTTAGGATCTCTCCTCCTACTAAAACCGAAAGACAAGTAGAGAGAGGAAGAGATCCCAAGTGTGTTGAAATGACTTGAAGGCCACCTCTATTTATATTAAAACGTTGAGCACATGTGGGGTTTATTTGGTTGCTGGTCGACCTTGATGAATTGTCTTATAACGCAAATAAATTCATAATTCCATGAATACTTATCAGAATCGGATGATCTTCAGATCAATCCTACACCTCTAGATGAGAGGGATCCAAGAAAAATATCAGGTGCCATAAATAAGATGACCTACATGGAGTTTGGCCCTAGTTGCCAGTTTTAACACAGCAGGGACCCGACTCACATGACTCCGCAGTTTGTGTGCAAGGTAGGCCGCTGGGCAACTTCTGCACAATTTTAGGGAGCAGAGCAGCCCCGGGTCACAGTACAGTTCAAGTTTTCCGGTTCACGAGAGGGAGGTTTGATGAGTGATCTTGCGGGAAGCACAGATTGGATTGGTCTTGGGGACAATTTTTGCGTAGTTCTGGGAGACTGTCAGCTTGCTCACTTCCAGGATTGCGCAGTGCAGACTTCCCCAGAGGACAACCTCAAGCTCTGGATAGTTCTAGGCAGTAGAGAAGGGTCATTGAGAGCTGAGATTGCGCAGTGTAGCTCAGTTGGGGTCCGGTTGGAGGGTTGTCCGGTCGACAGTTTTACAGCAAAACTGGCTAAGTGTGAGAGCAAGTGAACTAGTGATGACTCGACATTGAAATTAGACACTTAGCATACGTGACAACATGACGAAACTAACCACCGGGACAACATGGCAAAGCATGACCCTCTACGTGATTGTCTAATGGTGAAAGCGACAAGTGCAACACTTGGGATAGACCTTTAGATGACCATGGCGACACTTGCGCGACAGTGCTTACAACTTTGTGTGTGAGTGCGACGAGTGTTCACATAGCTAAGACAACCTAAACACACAAAGAAAAACCTTCGAAATCACCAGAATCGGATCGCAAGCATGACATAGCAATCAACATGCCAAAGACGACAGTTGGTTCAACAAGCCAAAATGAAGCAATACATGTAGAGGAAACACATGGAATGACTTTTAGTGCTTGCAAACATGCATGTTATTGAAGAGAGAATGATATGACAATGACAAGCAGTCTTTCAAGCTACATTAAGAGATGTACTTCAAAAAATATACTTTACTTACCATACTTACCCTCGAGATGATCCTGCATCCGACGGAGTTTGCATGCGGTCCCGATCTTTTATCATAACTTGGTTTGTTGGTCCTTCTCCTCAAATCCTTGAGAGTGATCTAGCATGTCATCCTTTCTTGTAGTCACTGAGAGATAGATTTGCGCAGTTTCAACGGTCAATGACTGCTGCCGGGATGAGGCCCTGGGAGGCCCATTTGCATAGTTTCTGAATACAAGACATATTGGACAGCTTGGACAACACTGCGCAGTTTTGAGATGCAGGACATTGCTGCAGGATGGGGTCCTAGGAGGACACCTCTGCGCAGTTTCTGAGTGCAGTGTAGTCTGGGCAGCAGAGAGGCAATACTGCATAGTTTCTGAGTGCAAGGCACTGCTGCAAGATGGGTCTCGCGAGGACACATCTGCACAGTTTCAAGTTGCAAGATAGACTAAGCATCTAAGGGACAATACTACGTAGTTTTTGATGACAGTGGGTTTCGACTGGGGGAAGGACACTGGAGGAAACCACTACGTAGTTTTGGATGCCAAGGGAGGCTGGGGTCTCTGCGCATTGCGTAGTTCTAGCAGGCAAGGGAAAAAGCTTGAGGGTTGCAGAAGCAAAGTGTGCAGTTCCGGAACGCTGGATGAGGCTAGGTTGCTCGGGAAACTAACTAAGTGTGAGATTAGTGAAACTGGTGTAAACAATGATAGGACTTGACTATGATCACACACGAACACTTAGTGATACAACATAGACCATACAGAATGTATAAAACATACTTTGCTTAATGCAACAACCTTCGTGTCAAGAGTGCGTGAAGTGAGTGTGAAACATGTCTATGTGATGAGAACAACTCATACACACAAAGATTTCCCCTTGAAGCAGAACAAACTTCCCTTTGCATGACAAATAGTAATCCCGATGCCCAAAGATGACACACATTGTATAAAGATGAGAACGTGAACAATCTCTTAAGATCAAGGAGGGGGTTTGAGATCATTGCCTCACCAATACATGACCAAGGAATGATCGATCACAGGATCCACGGTAGGCTCTGAAATTTGCATGCGAGCCAAAATTTTGGAGGGTGGTTGTCGCTGCTACAACAATACCCATCTTGGTATTCAATCTAATCTCCAAGAGAATTAAGAACCTCGTCAGATTCGTGGATCCATCGTGGTATTCAACCTCATCTCCAACAAAAGGCTTCTAAGAGACTTGTCGGATTTGTGGACATGTTGTTCGGCAGCGTCATACAAAATCTGATCACTACGGTCTCTTCACCATCTTCCCAAGCATTCCAAAGATGGAAGCAAAAACACTCAAGAACCTCAATCCATTTCATTCGGCTCTTGTCTGAAAACTACTTGGGCAAAACGCAGAAACACCAAAAATGGTTTCCAAGTCACAAAAGAGGGTTTCAGAGATGCCCTTTGAAATGGTCAATTTCCCAAGAAAACATTTTTGGCCGTCAGAAACACGAATGGTTGCAGAAAATGACATTTCAATTTCTACACAATTTCCATTTTCCATCTTGCTTCCATTTCTAGACCATTTTAGCAAGGGAACAAGGCCTCCCATTCTGTCTCTGGTACCGTAGGTAGTACCATGTATCCCTGTAACTTGTTAGTTGGCAGGGCATGGCAATATGATAAGAATGTCATTCATGATTGCAAAGAAAGCACTTATGAAGTGTGTCAACATGGTAAGAGGATATCTTAAATCCTTTGAAGGAGGGCACAATTGATATAACCACGTTGTCTCCTATAGTGAGCTTTAGAGAGTGTCTAAGGGATGTAAGGAAATAAGTTTGTTATCTGTTCCACCCAAGAAAGTAGAGAGCATTGGGAAAACAAGAAACCCCAATTGAGATGCAGAAGTTGTTGAAAAAATATTAAAATTTGAACCTAGTAGAGTTTCTAGCATGCTTACCTCCCTCAAGGTGTTACAATCAAATGATCTTCTCTCAGGTTTTAGATTTCCAGACCAAGCTCCCCACAGGTTGGCTCCTCAAGATTATGAATAGAAGAAAAGATAAATTACTGCATTGCTGGACACGGGTTTTATAAGAGATATGGTTTTAGAAGAAAAAGCAAGTCCTGTGCTACACTCGCCCATCCATCACCCAATGAAGGAGGCAAATGGAGGTTGCATGTGGATGTTAGAGCCCTAAAAAGATGACAGTGAAGTACTGATATCCATAACAAAAAATGAACAATATGTTAGATTGTTTGGCCATCGCAAAGCTCTTCTCAAAGATACATTTGAAAAGTAGATTGTCTAATGCCTTAATGTTTTCAAATGGACCCTGAACTACGTACTCAGAAATACATCATTTCATTTGTTATATGTTAGATTGTTTGGCAAGCACCAAGCTCTTCTCAAATATAGATTTGAGGAGTAGATCGTCTAATGCCTTTTTATTTTCAAATGGAACCTGAACAAGGTACTTAGAAAATACATCACTGAATTGGTTATAGTCTATTTTGATGACATTTTTATATTTAGAAGAAAGATGAAAGAGCATTTGCAAGATTAAAAGTCATGTTTGACACAGTTAATGCTGAAAGGATATAAATTTTGAGAAGAGTGTATTTTGCAGAGACAAGCTCGTGTTTCTTGAAAATGTAATTTCAATAGATGGATTGAGTATACATCTAAATAAGGTCAAAGACGTAGTTGAGTGTGCAGCTTCAGAAAACATTATGGAGAAGAGGACTTTCCGTGTATTAGTGCACTTCTAGAAGAAGTTTCTTGGGAAACTTAGTGTTATTTGTGCTTTCTTAACTGATTACATGAAAAGAAAGAATTTTACATGGACTAATGTAACTGAAAAGAGCTTTGGATCACCAAACAAGGTGGTCATTGATGCACCAATCCTCATCCTACTGGACTTCGAGCAGTCTTTTACTATTGAGCCTAATGCTTCAATTGTGGCTATTGGATGAGATTGAGCCAAGAAGGCAATCCAGTTGTCTAATTTACTGAAAATTGAACGATGCCTAAGAAAAATATGGTACTTATGATAAAGAGTTGTATTCTATTGTTAAAACATTGAAATGTCAAGGAATTCATTTTATTGACAGGTAATTAGGCTCTGAAATTTATAAATTCCCCTGAAAGATTGTCACATAAACACGGCTAAATGGGTTTCATTTTTGCAGAGTCATAGTTTTGTTGTGCAGTATAGGAATGGGAAATCAAAAGTGATGATTGATGCCTTGCACATAAATTGCCATCCTCATACTACTGAACTTTGAGAAGCCTTTTACTATTGAGTCTAGTGCATCAATTGTGGCTATTGGAGGAGAGTTGAGCCAAGAAGGCAAACCCGTTGCCTAATTTACTGAAAATTGGATTATGCTAAGAAAAAATATGGTACTTATGATAAAGAGTTGTATGCTATTGTTAAAACATTGAAATGTCAGGGTATTCATTTTATTGACAGGAAACTAGGCTCTGAAATTTATAAATTCCCCTGACATCATTTTGCAGAGTCACACTTCTGTTATGCAGCATAGTAATGGAAAATCAAAAGTGATGATTGATGCCTTGCATAGAAACCAGCTTGTCACAATGTGGACAAAGATTATTGAATGTGAGGAAATGGAGGGAGACTATGCAACTGCTCTTTATTTGGTAACATTTATGAAACCCTTAGTAAGCTAAACGACACAAATAAAATCCCTTTTGATGGATATTTGTTAGCAGATGGTTTTTTTTGTTTAAAGGTATACAATTATGAATTCCCAATGGCTCGAGGAGGAGAAATTTTATTAGAGAATCACACTCAAGCAACTTGGGAGGACAATTTGAAAGAGACAATATATACAACTTGGCAAAGAAATTTTATTTTGGCCAATTGATGAAAGCGCGTGAACATGTTTTGTTTCTACATGAAAAATATCCCAAGTTGCCAAAGGCGAGCAACAAAAAAACTGGCTGACATAAGACATTACCTTTGGCCAAAGAGCCATGGATTGAGATCATCATGGATTTTGTTTTGGGATCACCTCGAATACGAAAAGGGCATGATTAAATGTTTGTGGTTGTGGACTGTTGTTTTAAGGATTGCTCATTTCTTACCTTACAAAAGACAAATGATGCAAACCAAATTGTCCATTTATCCTTGAGAGAAATTATGCAGTTGCATGGAATTGCCCCTTAATTTCTCAAAGAAATTATGCAGCTGCATGGAATTCCCAAAACTATATAAATACTGAGAAGGACACAATTTTTAAAGTTACTTTCAGAAAACATTATGAAAAATTGAACAACAAATTATAATATAGCTTGGCCTACCATCCATGAGCAGGCAGTGGTAGTGAACCAGAGTTTCGGTATTTTGCAATGAAGTCTAATTGGTGAGAACTTAAAACAACAGGATATGAATTTTGTATAGGCCGAGTTTGCTTACACTTCAACATTCACAGACGCATGGTTAAGTCTCATTTCCTAATTAGTAATGGACAAAATCCTAAAAACATAGTGAGTTTGTTTGGCTTTCCTAATGGTATACTAGTTAGCAAAGATGTTGAGGACTTTGCGAAGCACATTTCAGAAGTTAGCAACAAATAAAGGAAAAAATTACAGTTAACAAATGAGGAAGACAATTTATCTTCATCAAAGAGAACAGGTATTCCCATGAGAGTTGTAGTCATGGTTCATTTGAATAAAGAAAGGTATCCCCAATGTGCCAGTCATAAATTGAAACTTAAAAAAGAAGATGGGCCTTTATGAGATATTAAAGAGGATAAATGATAATGTTTATATGATAAACTTGAAAATTTTGACATCAATGTCATTTTTAACGTAGCAAATATATGTTCTTGTTCGGTTGGTTTGGAAGCTGATAAAAATGATACAATGATTCAAGAATCTGATAAACATTTATCCATGAAGGAAGGAAAGCAAATTGAACGAAGTGTAGAAACCAAGATCGTTATTACAAAATCCAAGAAGTATAAAATGTATTTTGTGAAACGAAAGGGACTATCAAAATCAAACAAATGTATCAATAGAACTGAGTGGATTAAAAATAATATAATCGCTTTGATATAACTAAAGAGACTCGGATTTTTGAACAAGGAGATAAGGATGTATATGCATGCATTATGGGTGACATGAAAGACCTAGAAAATAAACCAATTTGCAAACTTTGAGGAGTGCTCGGCATATTTACAATCTGAGTTTAATTTAAAGAGTAATGAATTGCTTTTACAATGAGAAAATAAGAGGATAGTTGAGAATTTCATTGTTTTGTTCAGGAGATTCATCTTTATTGCATTCAATTTTTGAAATTGAGACTATATTCATAAGGGGAATATTCTTTTTGTAGGGCAATTATCATGGTTTAGGGTGCAAGAAATTGTGGATTTGAAAAACAATGTTTAGATGTTTAATTCGTGGGTTTCACCTCTAACCATGGCCAAGGCTAGGAAACCCATCCTTGCTATTACCAATATTTAAAATTGGACTGACATGCCTTTATTAAGGCAAACATTTCTTCTATAAGTCTTATATTGATGTCTATGTTCTTGTGAGTGAACTACGAGCCTAATAAGGATTGAGAACTAAATCCATGGTTCTTAATTTGAAACCATGTCTTGCTTGAGGCTACCCATCCCATTTTATGTCCAATCTCTAAAATCATTCATGGTTTAGCATTTCCTTAGTAATCAATTGGCTCAACAAAAATTACTTAGAAGCTAAATTTCTAGTTTTTTACTCAAAACCATGGCTTGGGTGAGGAGATGTATCCTTTTTGTACTCAATCATTGAAAGTAGGCATATATTCTTCTAGTAAGACAAACATTCTTGCTTATGTCCGATAAACCCAAATTAGTATGATCTTTTGTTTATTAAATTATTAAATATTCTACATATATATTATCTTAAAATTATGATACTGTTTATATCTTTATATTGTGATCTTAAAAATGTTAATTATTTATAACACTTAAGCATTTAATTCAATTATTTTTTCCCTTTTTTGAGACATGAAAAAATCTAGGCGTTAATGCTTCTATTTCAAGTTTTATATTTCAATAACTCAAGTGGAAAAACTATATTAGGTAGATTTTTTATTTTTTTATTTTTTTATTTTTTTTTCCCAATTTCTTATAGATGTTTCTCATTATAACCATATTTTAAATATGTGAAAATGTTGATTGATTGCTCCCAGTGTGAAGTAGATGTTAAGTGTAAATGTTTAACATTTAACATTTAATAAATTTAATGTAATGTGAATGTAGGCCCAATGTAGGGGTAAATAAAATAAAACATTAAAAGTAATAAAAAGAGTTAAAGTAATAAATAAAAAGTTAAAAGTAATATAAAGACATTTAAATGTGATAAAAAGTTAAAGTTAAAGTCAATTTGTTATATTTTGATTTTTGTTACCATACCATGGGCCAATACCATGATTTATCAATACCACATGCCCAAAAACCATAACTTATTTCACAATCAAAATATTTTATAACAATATGACATGATTTTTAATCATAAATATTCACTCTTACTTTAGTGTGGATATTATTAACATATAAATAGTATTTGTTACAATACCATAACTTATCAACCCAACATGTCCAAAAAAACATAACTTATTTCGAAATCAAAATATTTTATTTTAATTTAATTTTATAACTTTTTTTAATTAAATCTAAAAAGAAAAAGGTTATCATTACTTTTGAGATATATCTAAACCCTCTATCATGAGGACTACTAAAAAGATCCATGTAGAAATTAAATCAAAGTTTCAATAAAATTAAAAATGAGAAATACTTTTATATATAAAGATGTGAAATATATATAATATGAATAATATTACTAAGAACAAGCATAGATCCATCTTAACTAAGGATCCAAGTGATTAGCGCAAACAAATTGACTAACAATAACAGAGGAAAGATAGTGCATGATTATTTTAAGTTTTTCATTATTGTATTTTCTTTGACATGATTGATCCAAGATATAGGTTTAATAGTTTGCAACCAATTGATTTTTTTATAACTTATATACTTTCTTAAACACAATATCACAGAATAAAAATTTAAGAGAGAGGGTGGGGGGGGGGGAAGAAAAGGGAGGAGTTAGTGACAAGCTGGAGGGAAAAAATAGAGAGAGATAGAGAGAGAGAGCGATAGGGGGAGAGATAGAGGGAGGTGGGAGAGAGAGGGAGAGAGATGAAGGATGACAAAGAGGAGGGGATAGAGAGAAGGAAAGAGAGAGAGACAAAGATGGAGTTGGAGGGGGGGAGAGAGGGAGGAAAGAACAAAGACAGAGAGATAGAGGTGGAGAAAGAGAGGGTGTGACAAGGGAGAGATGGGGAGGGAGTGACGGAGAAAGGAGGAAAGAGAGAGAAGAGAGAGATAAAGAGAGAAGGAGAAGAGAGAGAGGGAGACAAAGAGATGGAGGGGATATAGAGAAGGAGAGAGGGAGGGAGATAGTGACAGAGTTGGAGGGAAGATAGAGAGAGAGAGTGATGGGGGTGAGACAAAGGGAGGTGGGAGAGAATGACAGAGAGAGGAATGAAGAGACATAGGACTCAATAGAGAGAAGGAGAGAGAGAGAGAGAGAGAGAAGGAGAGAGAGACGAAGTTGGAGGGGGAGAGAGAGGGAGGGAAGAAGAAAGACACAAATGGAGAAAGGTGGAGAGAGTGAGAGAGTGATAAGGGAGATGGAGAAAGAATGAGGGAGAGAGGAGAGCGAGAGGAAAGCAAGAGAGGAGAGTGAGAGGGAGAGAAGGGCAAGAGAGAGGGAAGGAGGGAGAGCGGGAGATAGATATGGAGAGAGAGTGTGTATGTTTGGGGGGTGAGATAGAGAGAGGGAATAATAAAGAGACACATATATACAAATACAGATGTTATATAATATTATATAACCAACCTAGATCCATCTTAACCCTGAATCTATCAAGCTTAGAGAACGATCAAATCTCTCTAGGTGCAAACTTTTCCTCAAGTTATGCACTCAAAAAAGAGGCTTGCACCTCTCTCTCTCGGCAACCTTTCCTCAAGTTATGCATTCAAAAAAGAGGCTTGCACCTGGAGAGATTTGATCTCTTCTCTGGGCTCTTGATAGATGGGGAGTTAAAATGGATCTAGGTTGTTTTTTTATTAAAGAGAAATGCTTATAAAATTTATATTGTAAATTATTATTATTTAGAAAAATATTTATAGATAACTATTTAAAAAAATAATTCGGAAAGAAAATTATTATTTAGAAGATAGTTGAAAAAAAATGATTATTATTATTTCTCTATTCATAATCAATTTATAGTGGTAACATAATGACATATTAAGCTTTTAAAAGAAGAAAAAAGACTATGTTAATAAACCAATATAAATCCATTTTAAATATAGATTGCAAATTCGAAATAACAAGTTCTTTACGTGCAAATTTTTAAATGTTTTGTATAATTATTTTATTTTAGATTTGTTAAAATTTTAATTTTAACCGAGATTTTTGAAGTTTTAAATTTCAGCAGACATAGTAAAATTTCTTTGATAATAAGCAACTTTACACATCTTACTAGCTCAACCACTCGAATAATTAATCAATTAATATAATACATGTAAAATTGGAAAATATTTCTCTACAATTACGCCCATAGATCCAGTATTCAATTAATATAATACATGTAAAATTGAAAAATATTTCTCTACAATTAGGCCCTGAGATCAAATGTGAAAAAGAATTGCATGAATGCTCATTCGCAAACTAATAAGTATTACCCATTTGCCTGCGTGTGGTTCCAAGTCAGGGCACGAGTCACAGCACTATAACCCAGGTTCAAATCCCATGGTTGATTGCGCTTTCTCTCTCAATAAGCCACCGGAGATACTCGAAATCAGAAACCTGGCAAGGAATCGTGAGGACGCCATTGTTGTCGAAGCCATAGACGTGCTTAGTTTCTTCCAGCAAATGGAGAAAGAGTGGGTGGTTAAAATACAAGATGGGGATCACAAAGCGAGTCTGTTCTTCCTGCTCGTCTCCCACATAAACGGCCACGGAGCCCTTGGGAACATCCTTGGGAGGATATTGAGTTTTCTTTTCTTGCAGCCCCTCAACAAAACTAGAATTCCGACAAGATAATTGGCGCCCGATATGCCGTTTAGTTCGACCCAGAAGATTCAAGAAATTGGCAGAGGCTTTAGTCTGAACTGTATGCAGATACTGAGCCTCTTCAAACCGCGTGGTTGCAGGAAGGGAAGTCGTCCGGCTGAAAGTATGGCCGTTACAAAGATCAGCCGGCTGAGTTTGATTATTTGGAGTATAATGCGATCCCGAGCTCTTTGAGGGAAGAAATTTTCTCCAGAGCTTGACAAACTTCTGTCCCAGTTTCAAACCCTTGGCATCTTCATCCATGTTCATGGCTGGTATAACTTTGTGGATCTGGCAGAGAAAAGATAAAAAAGATAAAATTCGAAGAAGTGTAGGGTTAAAGAAAGTGCAAGAGCATGTAGTAGTCGAAGAAGCCAGAAAAGAGCCAGCGATTCGCAACTGATATCGCTAGCCTGAACGAAGTTAGGCCGAAGTTGGAAATAGACGGAGGCACGTTACACATATTCGATTCCGCTTGTTTAGATCTTAAATTCGCATGTGCAGGACTCGATATCCAAACACAGGCACACCTCTATGGGTTGGAAAACGGATTCAATTGCAGGCGATGGGGAGAAGTGCTGGAAAATGCAGGAAAGATGTCATTATTTATACAACAATTCACAACTTCGGGAGTAGACCGCGTCGCCATGATCGGTGGCGGACTCTGTGAACCGTTGCCAACAGGTGGCCGTTGAAATTGAGGAATAAACCAAGTGAATCAATTGATTGAAGGTGAGCCATGGGACCCCTAAATTGGAGGTTTAAGATAGAAGTCTTCTACCGAATGACTTTCGACGCAAATAATCCATTGACTAACTCTAAATATATCGAATGTCTTTTATCCCTCCATTCTTCATTCAGACATGCCGCTTCCAGGAAATCCGAGGAAGTGGATTTCTAGGATTCCAGTGGGATGCTTCTCCGATTATCTCGAGTTTTTAAATTGAAGAATATTTCATTACTCCACTATTCATTCAGACATGCCGCTTAGGAAATCGGAGTAAGTGGATTTCGAGGATTCCAGATGAATGCTTCTCTGACTTATCTCGAGTTTTATTCGAATTTAAAATGGAGTCGTCTACTGAGCCGGAGGAATTGCCCGGACGGAGGAATTCTTGGATGGTCAAAAGTGGTCCTGGGTAAAAAAATTTCAAAATTTTTTGTAGAGCCTTTGAATCGTCGTGTTTTTTTATGGTGGAAATGGATTCAGCACTATCAAAAACGCCTAGCATGGCTAAAATTTTAAAGTTTAACAACTATAACTTGGATTTAAAATACAGCTTTGCCTAATTTCCTTACCGAATTTCCTCTAAATATGACCGGAATTTCCATAACTTTCTAAACAATTCCGCTAATTACACTAAGGCATTTAAAATACAGCTCTGCACA
>APFE030499385.1:19140-39691 GCA_000404065.3 Pinus taeda | reverse complement strand
ACACTTATGACCTTTAGTGCATTTGCTATCACAATTGTAACAAAGCCATTTTTCTCTTTTTTCTTCCAATTGTTGTGGTGTAACCCTTGTAGGTTGTGGAAGGCTAGGAGAAACAACACATCCATCTTTATAGTTGTGAAGGGCAGACTTCCTTGTTGCCATAATTTTACTTTCTAATATGTAACAAAGCCCTTTTACTATTTCCAATTGTCGTGTGTTGCTCTAAAGAAGGTGTTGCTCTTTGTATCCTCATAATGTGCTATCATTTCCTCCGTGAAAATTGACCACATAACAAGTTTTTTACGAGAACAAAGCCCTTTATACCATAAAAATTGATCCGGTTCTAAATATGAAGATGTAATAAATTCCTTTTGTAACAGTGGTACACCATGTAGATCAAAAATATTGCTCCATCTGACGTATCCAATTTACTGGATCCTTGCCATCAAACTTCCTCATCTTGCTTTTTCTTGATTTTAGGAGCTCGATCTTAAAATGACTGTAACTCTGTACTTTCATATCTTTAAGTTGTGAAACTACAATCTGTAGTAGTCCTCTGCATCATCTTTCCAATGCCACCAGTCTGACCCCAATTGGATTCTCCAATGAAGAGTTATGCCAAATCTCCCACAGTGACCTGATTATAGACTAATCCAGTAGAGTGAACTTGTACAACCTTCCACGTGTCCCTGTTTTGATCTTTGGCTCTGAAAAATATAAAAAATAAACTACAGTCCGTCCTCTTTCTGTACCTTCTTGCAAAATTTCAATTTGATGCTTAGAGAGAAAGTTATGATGATTTTCCCCAGGTCACCTATTTTGAATGTAATTCAGGATTTTGCAAAAGGACCAACTTCCTCATATCATATCTCCGAAAATATAGCGTGAAAAGCTCTGAAATTCGGACATGAGATTCCACGCAATTTCTTCTCACATGGGTTTTTTTTTTAGCATCTGAAACATCACAGAAAAAAAAGTTATTGCGAAAATGCCAAAATGACCTATTTGGTGCAGCGAAACCCTAGAATCCAAAGCTCTGATACCAAATGTTATGAAACCAGCTCAAGAAAAGATAGAAAAGATAGATCAACGCCTTCGAATTCAGCCTATTCGAGGAGGAAACCTCCTTTACATTACATAAGTGAACAATTCTTGGATGATTCAAATGGAAATACCTCCTCTCTATATATAGGAGTCTAAGGGGTCATAACATAATCAGAGTCTACATAACAATAATAATGTAAGGGCACAATAATAACAATAGTGGGCTTCTATGGGGCACAATAGTAACAATATGGGCACTACATGGGTAGATCAATATAATAAGTGTGTTGTACTAATAACAATAAGGGGTTACACTAGTAGTATAGGGGCCTAACAGAGACCTTTGAAGGTTATATTGGAAACGCTCCACATACTTTTCCAAAGTTTCACTAGGTCATTCTCCCATTCGGAATATCTCATCTTTTAGTTCTCTAGATCTACAATAATCCTGATATTTTTAAGGAAAGTGGTTTTCATTTTATCCCAATCATTTATAGTACCACCACCCAATCCCATAAACCAAGATAGGGCTGCTCCTTTTGAAGTGGAGGGAAACAACTTCAGTTTCTGGGGATCGGTGGTGTAAACATAACCTCGACATAGGACGTCAAATTCAAACAAGAACACATCTGGATCTTATGAAGTGAGTCCATGAAAGGTGGGAATATTTTGTATAGGGATAGATTTCATGGGGGTGTTAACAATTGTGTCAACAATAGGATACTGTAATGTAAAAGTTTGGGGTGCTTATGGATTATTGGCCATTTGGTCAAAGATATGCCAGTACCCTTCTGGGATTTCTGGAGCTAGAGAGTTATCCCTAGGTTGTCTAGAATAGGTGGAAATGATCCTAACAACACTCCCTTGATCTGGGACACTGGGTGTTCTCTATTCAATTACTACCCGAGGGGATCTTGGTTCCTCTATTTCCCCTGTTTCTCCTCCTCCTTTACGAATGTTACAAGAATTCCCTTCTTGTGAGGGAATTGGTTGTGAATTTTCAATGTCTTGAAAACTTTGCTCAGACCCTTCAGTTTTACTGTGAACCTCAACGTAGGCTACAAATGGTGAGCCTGTGGCTCGAAGGGAGACAATAGGTTGTCTGGAAGCAACGGTTCAGGGACCTACTGATGGCCCAAATTTGACTTTTCTTAAGATGTCGGTGATAAAATTTGATCATTCAAGGGTCACCAGTCCCTTAGATTTTTCAGTTTTGGGATGTGGAATTGTATTGTTTTTTGGTCTTTTCTTCTTAGTCATTCATGCAAAAAAAATTCAATTGTTTAGTTCTACCTTAAGTTCCTAGAAATTTTGCTAGAAAGCGGGTGGGGGAGAAGGCATTTTACTTGCTCCTTACGCAAGTTCTTACCTTCCATTTTTAATACCCAGTTCTCTCTCAATAGACAAACATCAAACACCTACTTCACTTTTCTGTAATTGTGGTGAAAAGCAGACGAAGGAGCAAGCACTTTACTTTCTCGTTACGTAGGTTCTTACCTTTCATTTTCAATATCCAATTCTTTCCCAACAACAATTATCAAATATACATCAGTCTTTGATAAATGTCAACAATCTCCCTGATAATGGCACAAAAATGTTGGTTGAGAAAAGGTGTCTTTTAAACTCCTAATTACCCCACATTATTCATCAACCCGGGCAAGTCCTTTTATTCCAAGAGTGTACACAATGTGTGCATGCTACAAATCATAGAGTAATGTTTCTTAAAATGAAGTATAGGCTTTTAATACAAGAGTAAATAGATGCATCTAATAAACTCAAATTGCAATCATTAAAGGGAATATAACATCTAAAATTGAAGACTCAATCCTCTACTGAAATTGTAATCAATTCTCACAATCAATTCAACTAACAATAGCATCAGTTGAGAGTTCAGTAGCAATAACTCATCTCTTCTTAGTCGATTCAATCTAAATCATACTCAATCTCCAGTAAATAATCCAAATAGAAATGATATCCTTCTGAGAGTTCAATAGCGATAACCAAACTCTCACAGTTTATTAAATCAATACGAATAATTATCTAAGTAACTTAATCTGCGATGAAGGTAAACTGAATCAAACGACAGTGCTGTAAATCATATAAAGCAAAGATATTCTTCAATATAGGAAAACAATAAATATAAAATAAGATAAAATCACATAAAGCAGTAAAATTATCAAACCAATCACACTTGCGAGAATCAGAAATGTATAATACAAAGAAGTAATTTAATCCACCAGAGGCTAGGCCCTTAGCCACCAGCGAACAATGCTGAGCTAATTCAAAGAATACGAGTGAACAACAACTCAATTATATATTAATCATTGAACTTGAGTAACATTACAATATGATCATGTTCTCTCCACAGCCGAGTCTATCAATTAAAATTACAATATGAAATAACGGAGATCCCCCTTTCTTCCTACAATTGTCTTCTTTTATAATCAGAAAGGGTAAAAGATAAATGTGATCCCTCAGGATCTCCCAATCCTGAGGGATTCGCAACTGATTGGTACCTTCAGACACCTTTCCTTTTTCGCACTAATCATCTTGATTTTCCCTCATCCTTGTCCACAACTCATGCATTCCACCCTTTGTTTGTTGGTTTATGTTATTCCATCATTAGGGAACAACAACTATTCCTTTTGTCATTTTTCTACATAAAAAAGAGTAGAAGTCAGTTACTATGGCTACATCTTAACTGCGAGTAGTTCAGCCATTTCTTATCATAATCAATCAATATATTAGCGCATTAAGATATGAAAAAGATAAGAAGCAAGGAAAAATGTGATGAAATTAATGGTAAATACATACCCCTTTCAGAACTCAACAGATGCTCCTAGTACACAACAATACACATGAAGGCCTTGTTTCATCCAAATTTTATACTGGACCCATCAACAACATTGAAGCTCAAAATCAATTACCACTACAAATACAACTATCAAATACATCTGCATCAACCAATCACTGAAACTCAATCATCAATCTATGAATCACCCATAACTGAATTAGTGAAAGCCCATTGTCACTGAAGCAAATCACAATCAATCAATATGAACATTCAAAATACTATCATCAAAACATAGTCACCAGAATACAGAGCAAAACCCAAAACTCCGTAACAACAGCTAGAACCAACTACAACTTCAAATATCATATTTCATAATGTATATGCTACTTAGATGTGTTGAACCAGCGTGTATATGCGCTTTTATCAAAGCCAACCAACGTACATATTGGCAAATATTAACTCATAACTTTGCAGCTATTCTAGACTTTAGTCATACCTAGATCATAACATTTAAATAATAGAACATGTGTCAATAATTCAGATCTAGACTATACATGATCAAACCACATAATGATAATTCATTTTAGGCCCTAATATCCTAATCCATCAGTGGATCTTATCCCTCGTCAACAGCTAAGGTTTATCCTTAGTTTAGATCAAGTAAAGCACCATAACCTACATACTTCATTATATATTCAACTTGCACACCCTAGCCTAATGATCTTCTCCTCCTTATATATGCTTAGGAATTTCTTAATACCTTAGATCAAAATCACTTAGGACCAATAAATTGGACCAAATACCTAGGGTCAATACCTTGGACCAAATACCTTGGACCAATACCTTAGATCAAAATACCTTGGGCCAAATACCTCAAACCAAAAACTTGGTTTTCCAACATGTACGCTCTTTGCCTCCTGTGAAAGTGCATACATACGTTATATGCTTCTTTTGTTATGTTAACCCATGTGTATACGCTACTTGGACAAAGTGAACCTGTGTATACCTCTCTTTCTGTAATCCTTTGTTGTTAGCCTGTTGCACTGCGAACTATCATTTGAGTGAGTTGCCATCAAGGACAACACCTATATCATAATGGTTGTTAGCACCTAAATCTGCCTCAGGCTGAAGGAAGGAAAAATTCAGGGTAATCACAAACCACTCTCAGTCTGGTAGCTAGCCCTACCAGAACAGGAGAGGGCTCTCTCCGGGTCACACTCAGTGAATAGATGAATGAAAAGGACTGAGATGACTTTCAAACGAACTATTTATCTTAGGCTAGTAAGTGGAAATGAAATTAAGAAGGTGAAAAGGGCATGGGTGACATGAATCCTTTTCAGCAGAAGAATGAACATTGTACATGAAATTTTCCCACGGGTAGAGCAATAAAATTGAATTCTACCTGATCTCACTCGAAAAATTTCACCAAAAATGAATACGAAATGAAACTGTGGAACATAACAAAGAAATGGAGAGATTTATTAAGAAGGTGAAAAGGGCATGGACAACATGAATCCTTTTCAACAGAAGAATGAAACACTGCACATGAAATTTTCCCACAAGTAGAGCAATAAAATTGAATTCTACCTAATCTCACTCGAACAATTTCACAAGAAATGAATACGAAATGAACTATGAAACATAACAAGATACATATGAAACATAAGAGACACACTTGCTACACTCACAACCACATGAATCTCATGAAACAGAGCCACTACCTTTCATTAATTCTCTGTAAAAATATACAGTGCAGAAACAAAGTTTCTTTCCCACAGTTCCCCAGAAGTTACAAGCCAACCAAGGAATTTAATTTGCAAATGGTTTGCATACAATATATAGAATGTGCCATGAAGAGATAGAACGCCCAAGGGTCACAAAATGAAGTTGGAGAGCCAAACATCAGCTACATGTGTAGTGCCACAAACATGAAAAATGGCTTGGGTGACCCTTTTCCTTCCTTTGCCACTTGTATAACTGATCATATGGAGTGAAAATATTTATAAAACTGCCGCGCTCCTCCTCCTATGCGTTGTGCTCTTTTCCAGGTGACTTTGGGAGGCCTTTTTGATGTCCAAATTGAGTGAAAGATATCTTGTTGGAAAGGTATTACGTCTAATTTCCATCCCAACTAGAATATTTGGATTTGGAGTTCATTTACCTTGCCAAAAAGCAAATTTCCCAAAACTGGTCGAACTGTGCCAAATGAGGCTGCCTCAAGGCAGAGTGCTGTTGCGGTCGACTTTTGAATGCCTTTCTCAACATAAAATTAAGTTTTTGATAGTGCATTGGAAATCCTGTCCTATATAATTTCCAACCCAACCTGAATTTTGCAATTTGGAGTTCATTGGCCCTGTCAAAAATCACATCTCCCAAGACTGGTCGAACTATGCCAAATGAGGCTACCTAAAGGAAGAGTGTTGTTACAATCAACTTTTGAATGCCTTCCTCAACTCCAAATTGAGCTCATGATAGTTCATTGGAAAACTACTTGTCTCTAGTCATCATTTGGATCATCAAGAAATTCATTGGACCAACCAAGCTAGGAGAAAATTTGATTTTCCTGACGTCGCTCTAGAGGTGCATCAATTCTCCCAAGGCAATTGTATTTTTGACATTTCTTCAGAACCATAACACCTGTGTAAAAAGTGAAGGAGGTTTTTCTTCCTTATTCTGTTATGGAAAAAATATCTCTTATTTTTCCCAAATTCATCTTTGATTGCTCAGAAACATCATTTGAGTGAAACATATCTCGATGTGTGGGACAATGGATTTGCCGAAATGAAGCAAAATGAAGGGGATAGGGAGCTTTTAAATTCTTGAGGAAATTTTGCGAAGTATGGAGGGATGTTAGGAAGTAGGGGAAAGTGGAATCTTAGAAATTGCGTGAGGGGAAGGGGTCCAAAAAGGCAAAACATAGGCCCAACCATAGAAAATTGCCAGGTTGTAGCAAGAAACTAGGGTTTGTGCGAAAATGAGAGATTTGGGGGATATCAGTGATGAGAAGTGTTTGATAAGGTACATTATGGATAGGGGAAGGTGTATGAACATCATGATACAATTATTTCCAATTATTTGACCATCCAAGTGAAATTAGCTTCAAAACCCTAGGAGAGGGAAATGAACCTTGCCATAAGCGCAACTGAAACATGAACAAGGTGTGAAATGACCCAATGGAACTTGACATGATGATCACAACCCTTTGAATGATGGTAGACTCAGCTAAATACTGACATAGAATGTCATTTGGAAAACTTTGACAAGGGTAAAATCAAACCCCAGACCTAATGCTTAGTGACCAAATTTTACTTGAAGACTCACTGAAATGATAAAATTTGACCTTGACACCTTAAAATCACTTGTGTAAGAGCATGTTTGATCACTGGAAGAAGGCTGCAAAAGACTAACACTAACATTGGCTCCAATGGGGGATGGTAGCTCCTTGGAGGTGCCAAGAACAGCAGATCTCTGGAAGAGCTAGACAGTGCCTTTTGTCCATTGGGCTATGGAGTCCATTATTCCGACAAACCAACATGACTCAATTTATTAACTGAAACTTGACTCAATGCAAACTGACATGAATAAAAAAAACTTGACTCTGAACATAAAACTTAAAGCTTGGTGGTAGAGCATGACCACCTTTATTTCTTAGAAGACTATATATCATCAAACTATATCAAATTGCCAATGTAACCAATCAAGAAGATGGCTTCTTGATTGATTCTTCCGATCAGATCTTCTGGTCAACAATTGATATTGGTAACTGGGCATCCAAAAACATAATTGGCCATGATCTCCTTCATCACTGAATACTGCAATAATGACCTTCACTGCTGTCCACAACAAATCTGCCATTGGATCATGAAAAACATGAAGATTTACCTCCTGCTGAGGAAACAAGATGTCTTTTTCTTTTGATTCTGATCTTCCTTCATGATTTACTTCAATATGTTCCTGGTCCTCAAGACATTTTGAACCAGTAGATGCGCTGATTTCCTCTTCAAAGAACATTTCAAGACATGAGACATATGAAGAAGAATCTGAATGGAAATTTTGATTGCTCTCGTCTTCTATAGTCTGAATATATTTTTGATCATCTTGACATGATATGACAGCCAAATTCTCATTACATTCATCACATTCATTAATCATAAGAAAAGCAACTTCGGATGATTCTTGAAACCCAACACTAACATTTTTATCATCTACCATAAATTCATCCAGAGAAAGCTTTTCACTTACTTGAACAAAGTTCTCATCTTGCTGTCCATGAGCTGATTGGATTACCTCTTCATGAAGGCTTTGTTCTGATGACATGAGAACATTTGGACCCAAAACTTTGTCTTCTTCTATGGACAAATCTGAACCGACCCTTTTTCTTTCATCACTTTTAGTCATATGGACATCTTCAACCTACCGATCTATAAATATGTTCACCGGACTGTCATCCTTTTCAAAAGAGGAAGAAGTTTCACCAACACTTTCTTGACCATGTTTGCATTGCAAATCTACTCTAGCTTGAGCTGGAACATGACCATGCAAGAGTTGATCTATCTTGTCTTCAGACAAAGGACATAAGACCTTTTGTTTCCTTTTGCTCAAACAGTGATTGTCTTCAATATTTTCAAGCAAAGGAGTATATAAATTTTCCTCATACTATTGAACCATTTCATGTAATTCATGTTGACTGTCAAGATGCAAAGTTTCTTCATTTTCCACCGTACTACAATCTTGATCATGCTTCAAATTTTCATGATCGTCTTTACGTTGCTGAAAGGGAATTTCATACAGGGCTTCCATGATCTCAACATCCATAAAATTATCATCCTCATAATATTTTTCAAGGCTCTCAATAAACCCATAAGTATGCTTGCAACAATCATGAACTAGATTCAATTATGGATAAGATTCTTTATATCTTTCAATGAACAGGGCATGAAAATCCTTTAGACTGTAAATACAAGCAGCGGGCAAATTTTCATACCAAGATTGGGCTTCACCTTCTAGAGTGGCAATGAATATCTTCATTAAGAAATCTTCAGGAAAATCAACCTTCAACTTGCGAATATGCATGTGAGATTGAACTAGATGTAAAGCAGCGTCCTTCTTACCATCATCTTTAAACGTAGGCAGATTCTTTGAGCAATCTACGTTCAGAATTTTATTTTCGAAGCCTGGGATGTGATCTCGGCTCATGGGAGCGTATCTTCTTGTAATCTGATCCATATTTAAAAAATCTCAAAGCTACTGATCCCTCTGCAGTGGAGTCACCACGAAGAATTGATTGTTGGTTTCTTCAGTGAAAGGAGTCGCCAGGTGAATGATTTCAGCCATCTTCTTATGTCTGATCGTTGTTCACCATCAACATCAGATCTAAACTTGAGATATGTCCTGGGGCAAGACAATCTACAAGCAAACCATTTTCGTCCCCAGTGGAGTCACCACTATGTTAGCACCTAAATCCGCCTTAGGCTGAAAGAAGGCAAAATTCAGGGTAACCACAAACCACACTCAGTCTGGTAGGTAGCCCTACCAGAAGAGGAGAGGGCTCTCTCCGAGTCAAACTCAGTGAATAGATAAACGAAAAGCACTGAGATGACTTTCAAACGAACTATTTATCTTAGGCTAGTAAGTGGAAATGAAAATAAGGAGAAATTGTTATGAATGACTGTGTTTCTGGGATGTTATGGGACCACTGGACTTCAATGAACAGAGAACTTAACATGAAGGCACAAATTATTTCGTGAGGCAAGGTAGGCTGAAATCATAACAATTTAGTTTTAAAATATGGCGGAATGGAAAGATTGATTAAGAAGGTGAAAAGGGCATGGGCAACATGAATCCTTTTCAACATAAGAATGAACACTGTACATGAAATTTTCCCATAGGTAGAGCAATAAAATTGAATTCTACCTGATCTCACTCGAAAAATTTCACCAAAAATGAATACGAAATGAAACTATGGAACATAACAAAGAAATTGAGAGATTGATTAAGAATGTGAAAAGGGCATGGAAAACATGAATCCTTTTCAACAAAAGAATGAAACACTGCACATGAAATTTTCCCACAGGTAGAGCAATAAAATTGAATTCTACCTAATCTCACTCGAAAAATTTCACCAGAAATGAATACGAATGAACTATGAACATAACAGATACATATGAAAACATAAGAGACAAACTTGCTACACTCACAACCACATAATCTCATGAAACAAAGCCGCTGCCTTTCATTAATTCTCTGTAAAAATATACAGTGCAGAAACAAAGTTTCTTTCCCACAGTCCCCCAGAAGTTACAAGCCAACCAACCAATTTAATTTGCAAATGGTTTGCATACAATATATAGAATGTGCCATGAAGAGATAGAACACCCAAGGGTCACAAAATTAAGGTGGAGAGCCAAACATCAGCTATAGGTGTAGTGCCACAAACATGACGAATGGCTTGGGTGACCCTTTGCCTTCCTTTGCCACTTGTATAATTGACCATATGGAGTGAAAATATTTATAAAACCACTGCGTTCCTCCTCCTGTGCGTTGCGCTCTTTTCCAGGTGACGTTTGGAGGCCTTCCCGATGTCCCAATTGAGCACAGGATAGTGTGTTGGAAAGGTATTTGAGTCTACTTTAAAACTAAACTGAAATTTTTCAATTTGGAGTTCATTTACCCTGTCAAAAATTAAATCTCTCAAGACTGGGTGAATTGTGCCAAATGGGGCTGCCTCAAGCCAAAGTGCTGTTACGGTCGACGTTTGAATGCCTTCCTCAACCGCAAATTAATTTTGTGATAGCTCATTAGAAATATTCTCCTGTCTACGTTCCACGCCCACTAGAATGTTGCAATTTGGAGTTAATTTGCCTTGTCAAAAATCAAATCTCCCAAGACTGGTCGAACTGTGCCAAATGAGGCTGCCTAAAGGAAGAGTGTTGTTACATTCAACTTTTAAATGTCTTCCTCAACTCCACATTGAGCTCATAATAGCTCATGGTAAAGCTACTTGTCTATAGTTATCATTTGGATCATCACGTAAGTCATTTGGCCAACCGAGCTAGGAGAAAACTTGATTTTCCTGAGGTCTCTCTAGAGGTGCATCAATTCTCCCAAGGCAATTGTATTTTTGAAATTTCTTCAAAACCATAACACCTGTGTAAAAAGCGAAGGACTATTTTCTTCCTTGGTCTGTTATGGACAAAAACCTCTCTCAGTTTTCCCGAATTCATCTTTGATTTCTCAGAAACATCATTTGAGTGAAACATATCCCGATGTGTGGGACAAGGGATTTGCTGAAATGAAGCGAAATGAAGGGGATAGGGAGCTTCTAAATTCTTGAGAAAATTTTGGGAAGTATGGAGGGATGTTAGGAAGTAAGGGAAAGTGGAATCTCAGAAATTGAGTGAGGGAAAGGGGTCCAAAAAGGCAAAACACAGGCCCAACCATAGAAAATTGTCAAGTTGTAGCAAGAAACTAGGGTTTGTGCGAAAATGAGGGATTTGGGGGATCTCACTGATGGGAAGTGTTTGATAAGGTATATTATGGATAGGGGAAGGTGTATGAACATTAGGATACAATTCTTTCCGATGATTTGACCATCCAAGAGAAATTAACTTCAAAACCCTAGGAGAGGGAAATGAACCTTGCCATAGGCGCAACTGAAACATGAACAAGGTGTGAAATGACCCAATGGAACTTGACATGATGATGACAACCCTTTGAATGATGGTAGACTCAGCTAAATAGTGACATAGAATGTCATTTGGATAACTTTGACAAGGGTTAAATCAAACCCTAGACCTAATGCCTAGTGACCAAATTTTACTTGAAGACTCACTGAAATGATAAAATTTGACCTTGACACCTTAAAATCACTTGTGTAAGAGCATGTTTGATCACTGGAAGAAGGATGCAAAGACTGACACTAACAAGGGCAACAGTTCTAGTTTAACCACCAAACCTAGGGGAGATACTTTTGTCCGTTTTGTCTTATTACCTCTTTGATAGAGCTTTGTTTCTTTACCCAACCAAGAATAGATCTAGGAAGTGATTCGATTTAGTCTCCTTTGCAATTTTTGTGTCAAAATCCTCTATCCCTGGACGAACGATCCCACAGTGCCTCTGACAGAGTGTTTTACCTCACCTATGCCCACTTTGTGCCAACATTGCAAGGCACTGGTGCCCCTTCTACACCAGTGTTGGCCCCTATGTTTGCACAAAACTTGCCCTTTTTTTCTAGTGTATCTTTGATCATCCTACTTCAAACTAACCTTCCCTCAGTCTTGAATGTCAAGGGGTCTCTCTAAAGCCTCCATCTAGTTTTCATTTGTGTTTTCTTTCCTTTGGTAAAGATTTGTTTTTAATTTTCTTTGCTCTTATCATTTGGTTGCTTGAAAATTCATTTAGTTCTCATTCTAAAAATTGCACTTGAATCATTGGTTAAAAATTTGAATCTTAGTTTTCTTCATTTCAAAAATTAGTATGTTGAAAAGAAAAAAAAATCATTTTGCATTTGGGTTTTTGTGTATGTATTGATATAGGAATAGTTACATTGAAAGGGAAATTTCATCTTGCATCATGTTTGTTGCATGTTGTATGCTACATACTGATTGTTTCTTCCCTTCCTTAGCTAGATTTTCATTTAAAGAGAAAGATTTTGATTTTCTCATGCTAGACTTTTATTCTAGGATATTTAGGTGACATTTCTGGTGAGCCCAAAAATTAAACTTAATTGAAAATAAACAATAACAATTTTTTAATCCACCGAAGGAGAATTTGTAAAATTAATGCAAACAATTAGAGGTTTACGTTAAAGACTTGTTCTGATGTCATTAAATATAGGATTTTTCATTGCTTTCCAACATTGCATCCTGGGGTTCAAATCATGTTCCACGTATCTGAGAGTATATGATCATTCTCTACGTACCTTGGATTATGCTCCATGCACTTAGAGTATATGGGAACACTCTTATCAAATCGTTATGTATTATAAAACACTACTAGGGACTGCACTCCCATGTATTGTAGAGTATATTTTGGGAGTCCCCTATAGGTTGCTATCCATCCATAGGTAACCAAGTCTGTCGCCTTGTATACCGTGATATAATGAACACGACATTTGGGGAGATTACTTGTCATATGTTAAGTCCTTGGTTCGCCAAGGTGTATATTGAAATTCAGGGTTGCTTGGTAATCCTTTATGCCTAGATTAACCTCTTTTTTATTTATTTCTTTTTGTGTTAATAAAATTTATTATCCAATGTGGAAGAAAAAAATCTCGCACCTCGTCATTCGTGTAGAATGGAAAATAATCCTCCTCTTCCACCAGAGGCTACTTCAAGCCATCATTAGAAGCATAAGAAGATGAAAAATTCTAAATTGGGAACTTTAGGAACTATATTTCTAGCCCTCCTCTCGATATTGATATGCTAGAATCATCTATCCCTTTGAGTTCCTAGCCCGAGGTTACATCTACTCTTGATCATGACACTAACACAATTGAAACAGAAGTCCCTGAAACCTTTTTACCTGAGGTTATTGATCCCAACCTTCCCACGTTAGACACTTTGATTCCTAAGGTTTCTAAACCTGAGGAGCCTCAACCGTCTTCACATATTACTTCAAGACCTTCATCTTGTCTTCCTTTTTCTCAGACAAAACCTATATATCTTGGAACCGATGGTGACACTCTTCCATACAGACTTGTGATTATTGAAGAGATCCCACAAGAAGAGCCTCGTCCTTCTAATCTTTTTCATTAGGAAGGACTCTATTTTATCAGGCTGATCCTCTTCCACCTCTTCAGACTTTCACACAAATTCCTTTGCCTGATTCTTTGGAATTATCCGTGGATCTCTCATGGAAATATTCATTGGGATTGTTAAACATGATTGGAAAATATCTGACTTCTCATTTCATATCCACCACTACAGTTGAGACATGAAATGTTGCTTCCTCATCTATGTTTGCAACATCACCACAAACACATTTCTATGGCAACCTGTCTGTCCCACCTGGTTACCAGTCTTTATATAGTACCTTTTCTAGTGTGGCTTCCATTCCTTGGAGCTCTCCCATGTCATCTAATTCGGGAATAACATCCGGTACTTCTCTTATGAGTGCCACACATTCTACTCCTATTCCTTCAACTACACCCATGATCGAGACGCAAGTCGATGCTTATGCCAGTGGACAAGGCTACCTTCAACAACCTAACCCTTCTTATGTTGGGTACCCTCCATTTGGTTCTCAGTTGCCTCAATCACCCTCTCCTCCTTGGTAGGGGGACAACATGTTTTTGGTATACATCAAATTGGTAATCAAGCTTATTATAGTCCTCATTATCTTGAAATGGCATCCAGTGTTTGGAAACCTACTTTTTCTATTCAACCTGGTTCATTTTGGGACTGATTGTTGAATCCTCAAACTACACCATATTCATCTCAAAATTCTATCAATCCATCAACACCCCAACAAGCTCAAATACATGTGAGCCAAACTTTACAGACTGTCATTACATCAAAAAAATTTCCATCAGTATCTGCCATTTCCCAGGACTTGCTTACCCAGTCTGTACGAGGTACCTTACATTCTAAATCACTTGGACAAGGTACTCCTCAAGTTTTGATAGGTTAGATTATTCATAGTATGACACACTCTCAATCGAACCCACATTACCATGGGATAATGAAAACCCCCATTGGGAAACAGTATGGACCATATTAAGGTATTCCTCAAGCACCTTTTGAAGGCCAAGAAATCCAAACCCAATTATTCCAACAACTTTATCATCATCCTACGGTTGGAAAACTAGGTCACTTGTCTACTGGTTATCAAAATTCCCCCTATCCTTGTACCCAAGTTCCTTATTATCATAAGCCTCCTTAACCAGGGATGAAAGTTCTTGTTGCTCAAGCTATTCCTTCATATCTAGGTAACCCTCCTTCGAACTTTAATCAATAAATGCCTTTTGTGGCTACTCTCGAATTTCCAAACTCAACACAGCTCCCTAATTAACCCATTACCCATTCACCATGGTGGTTGATTATTGCCACTAAATTTCCTTCTGATATCCCAAAATTCAATGGGAATCTAGGGGAACACCCATCAACACATGTTATGACATATCATCTATGGTGTTCTTTGAACTCCCTCAATGATGATTCAATTTGATCTCATATTTTCCAAAGAACTCTTATAGGTATCACAACTAAATGGTATATTGAATTACCTAGAGATTCGTTTCATGATTTCAGTGCTTTAGCCACCACCTTCCTCACACATTTTCAGTTTCCCGTCAGATATGAAACTTGAACGAAACTCTTGACCAACTTCAAATAATCAGATTCCACTCACATCTCTAATCACATTCATGAGTTGAGACATCACCATCGATTGGTCAAGACTTATGTTCCTGATCAAGTGTTAGCGGAATGGTTTACCAAATCTCTCTTGTCCCCTATAACAAAATATGTGGCTAAAGGTGCATTCGTAACTAAATAGAAATTTATTAGTCATGCACAATGTTTGTACCTTGTTTATACCCAATCAGGCATGTTTTAGTATAAGATACCATATGCTATGAGACCTTTGAATATTGTTCCTCCTCCACCTGGTAAACAATCTCATGTCGTTGATGGCGTGATTGGTTATGTTAGTTCATAGTCGGTGAGTAAACCATATGGTATTTCTCTTAACGCATCTACACAAAACCCTCAATCCCATCCTCTTGCAACTTATAGTTATGAGATAAATGTTGTTTCATTTGATAAAGGCAATTCTCAACAACAACTTGTAACCAAGAAGAAAGGAAAATTTAAGAAGAAGAAAGAACCATCACCACAAGATAAACAAACAAATTAGTCCTCCAATGATAAACGAAAGCCTGGATACCCATGCTTGATTGGCAATGAGGATCACTTTACACATGATTTTTTTCACCATGATGAAGTGAATCAGTTTCTTCGATCTTCCACTTGTCCCATAGTGTTGACTGACCTATTTTTGAATCAGGAGACTCATATGGTTTCCTGGGACCCTTCTTCCTCTAACACGATTTTGATGCTTTCCTCCTCAAAGTTGAAATATGATGTTATGGTGGCCGCTTGGAAAAAGGAATATGGTAATGTGAATCCACTGAACTATCAGGATATTGATCAACTTACATGTTCAACATCACCTTCGTCTAATCCTACTCCACCTTCATTTCCTATAGAATTGATTATCAAGCCTCCGAAGGGTGTTATTCATAATTTTGCATTCAACCATCATTCAAGAGCTACCCAAAACTATAAGGTAGTTGAAGACTTGTCTCATTCTCCATCAACTATGTTAACTCTTTAGGTGTTGCAACACTTCCCTACCTAAAACAATGCGTTAATTTTAGCTATTAGAGGTGTGGATCCATCAGATTCCAAATTAGTGGTTTTCTCTCATGAAAACTATACCCATCGAATTCCATCTCAGTTGGCCTTTATAATCTAGATCATCATCTGTGGTAAGAAAATTCATTTCTCTATTGTGTATGAGGGAGTATTAACCTACATAATGTCCTTTTCTTGCTGGAAGGTGATTCACCTCAACTTAGTCAATCAACCACAACATTGAAAACCTTTAATGGAAGAACATACAAACGTTGTGGGATTCTAAATTCCCTAAAAGTAGAACTCAAGTGAAAAACCATTTCCATAGAAGTTGAAGTTATTGATGCTCAATTATAATATTCTACGGGGATCTAAGTGGGTTTTTGCCATGGCTACTATCATTTCACCTTACTTCCATATGATCTCCTTTCCTCACAAAGGTGGGATTATAGCCATAGATGAACTCACCTTATCTGCCTCTGATTTTCACGTTACTGGAAGTGTCCCTCTTGCAGGGGAAATTCTACATTCTTATTAGCATGTCGGAGTTGGATTATTGAAGGATTCTTGGCTGATGGGAACCTTTCTGCTTCCTCATCCTCTCCTTCTCGAAAAATCACCTTCGGTTGCTTATATCAATATGATACATCCTCTACTATCTTGGATGATGCCTGGATTGTACTTGATGGAACTGGCATCCAAAGTTTTGGTGAATGAATGCCACTTAGACTTGTTGAGCTAGATTATGAAGCCATCTATTCAGCTTGTGCAACTTACACCTTGTCTTTGATTAATTGGAAAGATTGATCACTGAATTATAGTACGTCTTCTGATCCTTTTTCTCCTATATTCTCTATTGAGGAGAGAATCATGGAGATCATGATGCCAAACCATGGGTTGTGGGGAAAACATCACCATCATTTCTCCTTATCATGTTTTATTGAGGATAATCTCAATGATGTGTACCTACTTAATTTTGTTGAGCCTTTAACAAATTTCGTCTCCATTCAAGAGGTTGACTCCGAAAAGAACCTTTCGAATATGGAAGAAATGATGCCTCTTGATATCTCTGTCAAACTAGGTATTTTCAAAAATATATACGTTGGAGTGTCTTGTTCTCAACCTGAGATTGAGATTTATAGAGCCCTATTTCATGAGTTTTAGGATGTCTTTTCCTAGACTTATGAATAAATTCTAGGTATCAACCCAAATATAGTAGTGCACAAATAAACCAAATCCTAATGCCAAACCCATCCGACTGTTCCTTTGTCTAGTCCATCCCAATAAGGCTGCCAAGATTAAGGCTGAAGTTGAAAAGCGTTCCTTTAACTGATTGGGTACCGAGCATTGTTCCTATCATGAAGGAGTAGTGCACAATCTGAGTATGTGTCGATTACTAGGATTTGAATCATGGTTATCCAAAGGATAATTATTCGACCTCGTTTGTTGACAATATTGTTGATGATTGCATCGGTTGCGAGATTTATTCATTCATGGATGGATTCTCGTGCTATACAAATCAAAATTCTCCTGGCGAGCTAACCTAAGAATGTATTTATTTGTCACTCGGGTATGTTTTCTTATCAAAATATCCCATTTAGTTTAAATAAAATGTGAGCCACGTTTCAAGATGTTATGGATTACACATTTCACAAAATTAAACACATCATGCAACCCTATTTGTATGATCTCCTTTCTCATACTAAATATCAATTTTATAACCTTATGCATATAAGGGCTATTTTCCTTCATTATAGCCACTATAACATTCAACTTAACCCACATAAATGTGTTTTCGGCATCAGTTTTGGTCAACTCCTAGTTTTTATCATTTCAAAAGAAGGAATTTGTATTAATCCTCGAAAAGCACAAGCAATGATTGAGTTGCCTACACCTTCTTCTCTTGTTTAGTTACAAATACTCCAAGGGATAGCTAGCTTCCTATGGAGGTTCATCCCTAATTATGATGAGTTGACCAAAGGATTCATATGCTTGCTAAAAAAAAGGGTCCCCTTTAATTCAGATGATGCTGCTTAGAAAGTGTTTGATGCCCTAAAATATGTTCTGGTTCGGGCGTCTCTTTTCTCTTTCTTGATTATTAGCACGATTATTTCTTGTATCTGGTTGTTTCCATTTGTACTATAGAAATGGTATTGGTCCATGAATAAGATATAGGGACTGAACATCCCATTTATTATATGAGTCAAAACCTTAATGATACTAAAATCAGGTATACTCATGTAGAAAAGTTACCATTGGCGGCCATTCAAGCCGCCCAAAGGTTTCACCATTGCATATTCCTTTGGAAAACTATGATCATTATGGATTGCAACCCTATGACATATATATTGTCACATCAATTTCTAGAGGGAAAGTACTTTAAGTGGATCATTATTCTGCAAGAGTTCGACCTCGAGTTCTTAAAATTGAAGTCAAAGAAATCCCTAGTTTTCGATGAGCTAATGTGTGATATTCCTTCTCACGATTATGAATCTACACATCAAGATTCTATCCTTCATGAGTCATTGTTTATTATATCGTCATTTGACGCGTGGTATGGATATTTTCTAATCTAACTCTAGACACAGACTTTTCGTCCCAATACCTCTCACTCTGAGCAGCAACGTATTCGCTACCAATCCTGAAATTATGTTATTATTGGTGACACCCTTTACTATCATGGTGTTGATATGATTTCAGGGAGGCGCCTTATCCTTGAGGAGAGAAAGAAATTCTTTAATGAATGCCACTTTAGGCATGTGGCAGACATTTATTTGGTTACGCTACCACGTAGAAGATCTTACGTGCTGGTTACTTTTGGCCTACTATCTTTCGCAACTATGTTCTCATCATCTAGAAGTGTCATCATGCATGCTAGATCTACAATCATAAGATTTGTGCTTTGCCTTCTCCCTTGCATAATGTTGTCATTGTTGGTCCCTCTGTGAAATGGGGTATCGATTTTATGAGATGTAGCCTACACTCGATCAAGGGGCATGGCTATATATTTGTTGTTGTAGACTAATTTACTAAGTGGAAAAGGTGATGCCTACATATAACAAGACTGGAAAAACCATTCCATATTTTTTCTTCAATCATGTTATTTATAGGTTTGGTGTTCCACAAGCAATAGTTACGGATCAAGGAAGGCATTTCTAGAATCATATGATGACTCAACTAGCTGCTAAGTTGGGACTTTTACATGAAAGTTCCACTCCCTACATTCCTTGGGCTAATGGACAGGTTGAGGTTATTAACAAATTTCTTAAGACTATGCTTCAACATATGATAGGGGTCCAAAAATCATACTAGCACATTCTTCTTTATTCTTCCTTGTGGGCATACAGAACCTCAGTTAGGACTACTATTGGTTCACACCCTTTTAGTTGGTCTATGGTCTGGAAGTAGTCCTCCCCATCAAATGTGAAATTCTATTGTTAAAACTAGTTGTCAAACTTCTTCCTACCACTTATGTAGAGGAGAAGCATCTTTTACATCTGAATCATTTGGATGAAACTCAGCGTGATGTTACTTTAGCTAATGAGGCTCATAAAATACACTTCAAGGGGCAATACAAAAAAAAATGTCAAGCCTTGTGTTTTCTTAGAAGGAGACCTGGTTCTCTTATATCACTAGGAGGTTGATAAGTTAGGTCTAGAAACGTTCCAACCCATGTGGTTGGGTTCATACATTTTAAGTGAGTCATTGCAAACAGGGCCTATTAATTAGTATAATTTGATGGAGTTCCATTGACGTAACCTAGGGATGTGCCATACCTCAAAAAATACTATGTTTAATCTCATGCGTAGTACACTATGTACATATCGTCTATAGCTCTATTGAGTGTGTTTAAAGTGTGTCTTTTCAGAGTTTCCCATGTTTTTCGTTCATCCCTTTTATGTTGGGTTTGTAGATGTTAACCTATTTCAAACCACATATTGGTTATGTTGATGGTTCTATTCATAGTACGCATAACCTATCTTCTGCATCATGGGTTATCTTTTCTCCACCTAGCAAGCGAGTATGCAAGGAATTTTCATTGGTAACCTTACTAATAACATTGTTGTGTATAACATAGTGGTTGAGATACTATCTAATGCTATTTTGCATGGTATCCATTGTTTAGTCATCACACTTGACTCATAACTCACAGTACTACAACTTTCTAATGCTTATTTAGTGATAAATCCCACTATCCTTCGCACAGTTTTGAGAGTATGTTTTGTAGAAAGACATTTCAATTTCATGCGATATGGACATATTTCTAGAAGTCTAAACACATAAGGAGATGCCCTAGCTAATTACATTTTAGATAGACATTTGCAACGAATGTAAATAATTTTCAATTCACATCACG
>APFE030499385.1:0-18904 GCA_000404065.3 Pinus taeda | reverse complement strand
AGAGAGAGAGAGAGAGAGAGAGAGAGAGAGAGAGATAGATATTTCGATTTTACAAACAATTGTGCCCTGAAACACAAATGGCTACATTGCCCATATAAATAATTACATGAAAATATCTAAGTAGACAAATCAATGGTGTTCATGATAAAAAGAAATTGCATGAGCTATCTTGTAGAGTAATCGACCAATATGGCTAGGTACTCCAATAGTGTGTTTTTGAGTTCGCATCAGAATCTAGTCGACCACGGTCTCATAAATCTCATGTGTTAGTCCCTCCATGTGGTGCTCCACCTATGATAATATCTAAGCTACTTCAATATCCCATAGCACATCTCGTCCTACTGTAGCAACCTATACTGGATCCACTCCCTCCTCATGTTGTTTTCTCTCTGAATGAGGGATATATGAAGAACCTACTAGTCAAACTTGTACAATATATGCATGAAAACATCAATAGTTTAGTCTAGGAAACATAAAAAAAACACAAAAAATTTGTAAAACTTTAGGAAACTTAAATGCTTGAAATAGTTTACCTGAAACATCCCATTGCTCACCCTCAGGAAGCATGAACTCGGTATCATGATGGAAATCCATCACTACATAAGGATAATCATTGATCATGATAAAATGTCTACGCAACTACCCAAAGAAGTTTGGTGAGAAGCTGATCACCGACGGTCCTACATGTCGGGTCATATGATCTATCCACATTCTCATCTATGGGCCCATTAGATTGATATCCTCGAGTATAATCTTTTGAGGCTAAAGTAGTGGAACCCACTCTCGGAACAAAAAAGACTAAGATCAAACCATAACCACACTTATTTAACTTCCCATCTCTTGCTTTAGTCAATTGTTCCTAAGACTGACCAAAACTCCCTTGCTTCAATAGAATATTGTTGGTTGTATACGCTCCACCCTGTGTTGCGTGTATGATCTACTTTCTACAGGAAGTTTTGAGCTACCTACCAATCTCGCGATAATAAATAGTATCATTCTCAAAGGTAATTGGGTTACATATTTTATATTGATATTTCCATCCCTAGTTGGTTGGGCTTGAGGTCTACAATAGGCAACAATATAATCTTTCACTCTCTCCCCACTACTTCTCCCACCAAGGAAAGAGATGGGGGCACCCCTCTTGGAAAAAACTATCAGAAAGTAGATATATTCTACCTTTATCTCATGAAAATGCTCCCCAAACCTAAATTATTATGCTTGAATGTCCCATAATCAAACAAGATATTTCAACAATTCCATCTTTTGCCTCATACTAGGAAGCCATAAGAATTTTAGCAATCCACAACTTTTCAGTGCATGGATGTTAGGAGGATCATTTGCTGCATTTAAATCATTTTTTTGTGTTCTCCTTCTCTCCAAATAAATGCCATTTTGTGCTAATGAACACCTAAAACATCAACAAGAGATTCATTAGGATCCTTTTCAGGCAAAAAAATTGTGAAATTTTGAGGGAAAACTAATAAACAACTTAGCATTTTGCACCCAACGCACCTAAGTAGTGCATGACAGAGCATTGCACCTCTTCCAACAGTGGCAATATGCCTAAGTGCAATGCATATTTCGATTCTCGGGGTGTGTGTTGGTCCTAGGGTGTGTTCTTGAAAACCTCCAACAAATTGCATGAAATCACAAAAATGGACCATGAAAAGAAAGAGAAGGGTTTTATCTCCTACCTGGAAGTGACAATACTCAAAATGGTCCACTGGATTGACCACAATCAAGTTAGAATATCAAGGGAAAAATAGCTCAAAATTCTCATTGTTGAAGTGAAATTTGAAATGGTGAAAAATGAATAGTCATTTTGAGTATTTATGGTCATTTCTCACATTATTTTATTCATATTCTATGTTTTGGCCTAGATATGCTTCATTTGTAATATGAAACAAGTATGTTTAATACTTTTTGTGATGTTTTGGGCAAGTTGAAAATTGTTAACATATTTGTATCCTGCTTTAAATGAGCTATTTTGATCAAGGAGTATACTTTTATCTCTTTCTAAGGCTCTGTAAACCTATGAAAAAGGAACCCTTTGGAGTCGTTTCTTAGTTCTTTTTTGACTCATAAAATATGAAAAGATCATTGAGCACTTTCCTTTTCGAGCTCGTAAAAGTAAATGAAAAGAAGTCTACTCAATATAACTTTAACCCTATTTTAGATTGAGATAGAATATCTATGAAAAAGGAATACCTTAGTCGAACATGGCTAAGAGGTTCTCCTGAGTAATTTTTTCTATCTTTTTGGACTCAAGAGACTATCTACTAAAACAGACATTTGGAGTTTTCTTTTCGCCTCTTTTTCAAACTCTCTAAACATGAAAAACATGTCAAGTTTTCCTTCGCTGGACTCATTAAAACAACAAACAAAGATGAACTTGTCAAACATGGCAATACTAAACCTCTTGTTCTCAAGGTTCGTTAAATATAATCGGAGGGATTCATCCGAAGGGTGAAGTTACATATCAAGCATTTGTTATCCTCCTCGAAATTGTTATAAAATAAAGAGGTACTAACTAGTATGGTTGGGGAAATTGGTAAAACATGGCATTCCACTTGCTAATGGCAGTGAGTCACCCTTGAAAATGACACTCTTCCACTTCCTCTTCATGGTTTTTGGGTTGGGTAATTTTCTTGTATTTTGGTTATCATACCATTTTCAGAGCCTCCATTTTGTTTTTGGATCAATTCTACCAACTCCATTAAGTGTTGCTAGTGTGTTCAAGATAAGTCATTCAGTTAATATCCTTTGCAATACTCTTAAGCATTCATTCCATTTTTCCCATTCCTCATCTAGTTCCGTATTAGCATAATTTAGTCTCAATCATGATACCGGTTTCGTATCGTTGATGGGTGATACATTAAGCCCTCCTACAACAAGTCGCTCCCTATCAACATCAATAGATTATCTAGGAATTTGACTTAGAAATAACCCTTTGATACCTTGGTGCTTGTATACGTCAATGGAAAGTTTCCTTACTATTGGCGACATGTTTACATCAATGACCTTCAACAAAAAACCACTATTTGTTGTTCAACATCAACACATTTATTCACACCATACAGATTCTACTGTAGTACCTTGAGAGCCATTAACATGATTGGTGGTTTTTCTCGCATATGTTAATGACTTACATTATCATCTAGTAATGAGATGTTTTCTACCATGTTCGACCTCGGCTCATTTATTCACATGGTTAGACTTGTACATTTGTTTGTCATGTGAAGGAGATAGAAGACCCTGGATCTAGTTTCATCCATCCAAACTGCAATTTCATGAGTTATACAGACATCAAAATGTATGATGCCCATAATCATACAAAACATAATCTAGTCATGGGTCCACCAGTTTTCATCTATGGATGTGTCTTTTGATCATTTTACATGATATGTTAGCTTATGTGCTGACTATGGATATGGATCCCTCAACAACAAACATGTCATGATGAAAATGTATTGTAATAGATGAAGCTCATCAGTTGTTCTTGATCCGAACTTGTCACAAAGTAAAGAACTTCAGTCATCAATTATATTTTCTAACTTTGCGCTTTAGGGGGGAACCTATTATAGGAAATTTTGTCACATGTGATCACATGCCTCCTAATGGAATCAATCAACATCCTATTCCCCCTTATCATCATCTTGCACAAAGCCCTAAGAATGCCCTTTTCATTCCCCATAATTTCTTCCTAAAACTGTATCATCTGAGGATTTTAGGACCAATGCTCCCTAGCCTCTTGTTGGAAAATGTTCACCTACAGGTTGCTCCCTTTTTCACCTGTGTTGGTTCTAGAAATTCAAGAAAAAGAGAGAAATTCCGAAAGGTTCCTCTTCTATAAGCTTCTAGAATTTGTTGCAACCATTTACCTCAGATAAAAAATTTGGGTCCTATCCTTCCCTACTTTAGATTTTCCATCCCTTATCCTTTGATCCCATCCTCCCATCAAAGGTGGATCTAAATATTTAGATTGATTATTAGATAAGAACTTGCAACTTACCCCACTGATTCTATGCTTATGTTGTTGTTGTGACAGGCTTCATTTCATGCATTTAGGGTGATTGGAGGTGCACACTGTGACAAGGAAAGGACAAGTCAGCCTCGAGGAGCTCTTCTACAAGATCAACATCTATTTATGGTTTTAACTCATTCCATTTATATCAATGCAAATAAATATTTGTTTTCCTATATGTGATGTTGTTAGTTCAAGCATTTCAATACCATGTTGATCTATTTGATAGAGTATTTAGATGATACTACATAGATATCGTAGTTTCTTGGCTTGTGTTATCTGACTGCACATGTTCTAATTTTAGAAATTGAAGCTCTAATTGGATCAATCAAGCTAAAGAAGGAGTGAAGCATGCGAAGGATTCTTGGTAGACTTGATTCCATCATCTATTTACTTTAAGGAGACATTGGGTTCCTTGTCTCTTTATTGTTCTAGGTAAGCCACCAAACCTATTGGGTGTCGGAATTGCACTTAAGGAAACTCCTCAACACTTAATTGTCAACCTGGGGGTTTTGTAAACTTAGAGACGAAGCACAGGAAATTCCAGAAGTGGTATGAACTTTTCCTATTCATAATCTTCATTCTTAAAGGAAATGTTTGCAAAATCAGACAAAAAACAATCTTAAAGGTAATTGACACCAAAGCAACTCTAGTGCTGGAATGTAAAACAACAATTTGCAAGTAAATAAAGTAAAGGAATTTTCACACAACTGGAAGCAATCTTAAATTCTAAAATGAAATGTTATGTTTATCTTTAGATATATGGCTAATAGTCTAACAAGTAGGACCTTGCAGAGATCTGTTTGCCTCTTGATTTTCATTCTACACAAACAACCTGTTCTATACTATTGCAATATGATCGCACTAGTGCAGGTATAGTGCCTCTATGTAAAAGTATATTTTACCTCCCTTACTGAATATTTATGTATTTTTGGAGGTGCTCTAAGCCTGAGGGCATAGAGCACTCTATTTCTATGACAAGATACCAGCTCTTTCACCAAGGCATAGTTTCCTTCACCAAAGTTTCCAATTTACTTTCGAAAAGATTGAAAGACATGCTGAAAAGAATTGCAATTGTAAATGAAATTTTGAGATGAATTATATATGGAAAATAAATGCTTTAATTAATTAAATCTTACAATGGAAGTAAACTTCATGAAATGAAAGCAACTCGAAGTAATTAAAGTAGTAGTCTAAGTGATCTACATGTATCGGCTAACTTTGGTGATCCACTTAAAATGTTTATGTTCTTTGTTCATAAGTCATAAAATGCAAGTATAAAGTGTCTATGATAAATTCGTGTAATCATTCTCAAATCCTTCAGAAATGGACTCTTAATGTTAAGGATGATTACTGAAATTTATAATAAATTTTCTTGCAAAAACAACTTAAAATGGTAAGCAATAAGAGAAATGTAATATTTGTTGTGAAAGGAATAACTGAACCATAGTGCAGGAAACTACATGCACTAGTACACGAAGAGGCTTCCTGCATGATCCAAGTGGAAGAAAATCGAGACCATAATTGGGAGTAAATAAATGAAAGAAAGGAATTACAAGAAAGAAATAAACTCGATCAACTTCCAAGCCATGGATCCTATCACACTTTACTACGAAATAGATTTAAATCAAAACTTCAGAAGTAAATATAAAAATTGTTCACACCACAGAACTGCAAAGGGAAATCTTCACACAGAATTTCCAAATGACGAAAGCACAAGGGTAAATGAGCTGGGTTGGTTGGGCCCTAGCCAACAAGTTTGTTTCCCATTTAAGAAATGAGATGATTCAACACTCAAGTACTCATGAAAGATAGATTAAACACAGCGTATGAATAACATGGTGAGTTCCTTGTATTACTTGATTGACAAATGTACATAGTAGTGGGAGTCCAGCCTAGAGCCGAGGGCAATACCAAATTACATAGAAAATAAAATTATAGCCTAAGGATCTCTAGCTAGTTCTACCTATAATCTACATTTTATACATTCTTTCTGCCTTAGTCGTATTCCAATATTTACAATCATTTTCCTATTCAGGCCTTTTGGCCAAACGGACTAACAAGGAAACATTACAAAATCGACTATCGGCTATAATAGAACGTGTACTTCGCTGGTCGTTGACCATCCTTGGGAAACATCCTTGACTGTGCACCATTGATATCCATCCTCAATTAATCAACAATTGAACTCAGAGTCATGGATCAAAATGTCAGCGTGGAAAGATTCAGCTCACAGAAATCTTATAACAATCATCATTGGCAATGTAGGAATTTGCCTGCACTAATCATGCTAACTCATAATTAACACTTAGTTTCTCAATTACTTCTAGGAAATTAACATAAGTTACAAGAGGTACTTAATAGATATGAAATATATGTAAAAATGATTAATAAAGCACTTTAATAAATATTAGTGTAAGATATGAAGCATATGCATGAATAGGTAGTTATCTTGGACTAGTGCAGGAAAGAGAGGTTTAAGTCGAGATAAAACAAACATTTAATGTTTATAGAAATGGGGTAAAAATAGAGAAATTTGGGTCACCAACATCCTCCCATCTCTAATTTGTTGTGTGTCCTCACACAACATTTTACCTTATGCAAAAAATCCCTAAAAAATGAGTGCCTAGCTCTCAATCCTAAACTTCAATGCTTATTCCTGCTTTCACTATCTTCGGTTTTTTACCTCGGGTTCTTCTGAGCTGATTAGTCACGTTCTTGAGGTGTTTGTAGCATTTGGAAGCCTGATACTTCCATACTTTTACTTATTGTTTATGCCTTTTTACCTCTACAAGTAGCTCTAGCTCGCTTTTCTTCTGCCAATTCTTCTCCTTCATGACCTGGTTCAAAGCCTCCAGGTCATGAACTTTCTGCTCCAAATCTACTATTCGGCTGTTAAGGTAGAGAGTGCAGGGTTTTGTGCTCAAGTCTTCAGGTGTAAATGTCTTCTCTCCAACAGAATCGAAATATGTCCCATCATTGTCAAGGTCAAGGTTGTCCAATGTCTACATTATGATGCCGTCGAAGGTTTTTTCACTCAGGGTTTCCTTGTCATCAAGGGTTTTGATGCCCTCCACAACCTTCATGCCAAGGGTTTCAGTACCTTGTGCACTCAATTCCTCAGGGTTTTCAATGCTCTATTCTTCCAGTTCCTTAGGGGATTCAATACCCTGTCCATTTGACCCAATAGGGGTTTCAGTACCCTATTTTTCTAAAACAATAGGGGCTTCAGTACCCCGTTCTTCTAAAAAAGTAAAGGCTTTAGTACCCCATTCCTCAAAATCATTGAGGGTTTCAATGTCCGGTTCACTGAAATTATCGAGGGTCTCTATATGTTGTTCCTGTTCATCCTCATGATCCTCTGCTTTGACTTCACCTGTACTCGGTGTTGTCTTCCTCTTCCTTAATCCACTGACAAAATTTGACAACAATACGTCTTCTTCTGCATTCTCTTCATCTTCCATAGTGTGTGCTACTGCATCTACAATCATTGGAAGGTTATGAACTTTAGGGGAAACTCTAGGTGATTCATCACATATAATCAGAGAGCTCAACTAGTTCATCCCTTGAGTTACTGTCTTCTTTCTTACCGAGGTTATGGTCTTTCTCTTCTTAGTAGAGGGTGGATTATTTTCGACAGTCTTCCTCCCTGCTTGCACCAGTGTGCTTTAAACTTTATGCTCAGTAGGAGATGACGTCTCTGTTTTCCTTTTCTTACTTATACTCATGCTACCAGACTTCGTTTCACTCTTGGCCCAAAACTCTTTCAGGAATGCTACCCAGGTTACACCTTTTTCTTCTAGATTCTTCTTGACTAGGACCGTGATAAGCCCATGATGGTATATCTTGCTTGCAACTTGGCTTGCGTTCCCACTCTGCACGCCCTTCGCCATTTTCTCAAGACGTCTGAGCAAGTAGTAAGGGAAATTAATCAATTTTCCCGACTCGAAGTGCAGCAACAACCGAAGGTAATACAAACGCCAATGTGTAACATCCCTCACCAGTCACAAATTTCTAGAGTATGAACAGGAGGTCTCGCCACTTCTCGATCAACGTTAAGTTTCTTGTCAACCACGAACTGGTACCATTGTTTCCTCCTGAGCCACTCCTTTTTGAAACAATGCTCCCTTGTAAGTGGCAAGCCTATATATTGCGCAATAAACTCCTATGTGACTTCAAACTTCAACAAGCCAACCCTGACTCAGCCTCCTTTGAATGCCTTGACAAACTCTAGTACCATAGCCATGTCTAACCCATGAAACCTCTGTAAAAGTGGTAGGAACCCAGATTCTTGCAATAGTGCAAGACTGTTCCAGTATTCTATGGTTTTCTCAATCTTATACAAAGAAAATAGCTCAATCCTTACGGGTGCCATGTCGAACTACACTTCACCCTTTTCGGTCACAACCTCGAAAGAATTCCAGCGAGTGACACCAATGCTTACCGAGAGCTTTATGCTGGAGGTTCATCACCCTCCGTCTTTTCAGTCCCACTCACCCGGTCATGATGAAAGAAACTCTTCATATTAGGTGCAGATTTGTATCAACCCATTGTAGGTGAGTCATAATGATTGGGTGTAGTGGAGGTTTATGCGGCGGGGGTGCAATGGTTACAATGTTCGGGTTATGGGGTAAGGAAATAATGAGCAAGCAATGCAAAATTATTTCAAGGAAGGTGAATACAGGCTATCAGACAATAGTACTATCCCACAATCCACCTCACAATTTAATCAAGACATACTTCAACACTTATTAAAAAAATTAGATTTCAGAACCCTATACACCTTGCACTTTAAAAATTATTCCTAAGTCAGTAAATGATGAAATAGAGTATTAATTTAAACATGCAATGCTATGATATATCAATACTCATGTGAAGGAAAATAAAGATCCATAAACATCCTTTATAAGACACTGCTGGATTGTGTGAATTTTATTTTACACTTTCTTTCACAGTCAGTTGCATTCCTGCACTAAAATTGATTGCATTTCGTCATGCTTGCACTAGGGAATTTTACCAAAACAAAAGAATTCTGATAGAACACAATTTTGTAGCTGAACTAAAAAAAAAAAATACTCAATATACAACAAACATTTTATTCACCATCCTTTGGTGTTTACGAGCATGCCTTCAAGATTGACTGCATCAAATTCTACAATCAATTTATGAGGGAATAAAGAAGTGGGAAGGGGGTAAAAAAATTTGAATGTGAAGGAACATTACAGCAGGATTATAGAAACAATATCACCAAGGGGGGTAAATGAAACCGAATGTGGAAAAATATTCAAGTGAAAAGAGGGATTTTATGAAATCGGGCAAGGGTAGTTTTCTTAGAAGAAAGAGGAAGGTAATTCATTGAGGATTTTAGAAACGAAACCAGTGAAATCTATTTGCACTGGTGCAGGAAAAAGTAATTGTAGCAGGAAGTAAGCATTTACAGGAGTAAAAAATTTCCATGCTAGTTACCCCAAACTTGGGTAAGTGCTCGGTTTCATGAACCTTCTTTTTCTTGGTGGTAGCCAACATATCTAAAATATCAAGTAACATTCCATTTTTATTAAAATTTTAGTCTTCCTACTAGCATGTTGGTTTTCAGATTGATCCTTCTGCAATCATCTCAAGCAACTGATTTTCATGATTACAAGAATTTTCTTTTTCTTTTTATACATTTTATTTTTGTCATTTTTATTTTTCTTTTATTATTTTTTTTAAGGACAGGAAGGAATCAAATCTTTGACAGGTTGGTGTTACCACCCACCAATGCCTTTTCATATGGTTGTTGGACTTGCTGTATGAAATCTTCTTTAGTAAGGGGCTGAAAATATACCTTCAATCTATTCCCGTTTACCAAGAACATAGAATTCCATCCATCAATAGTTTTGATTTCTACCGCTCCATTTTCCAACACTTTGACCACCTCATAGGGTCCCATCTAGAATGTATGGAATTTTCCTTTAAAATATTTGAAGCTAGAATCGTAAATGAGTACCCAATCACCTGGTTGGAACTGCTTGTTCTGAATGGACTTGTCATACCACTTCTTGTGCTGTTGTTGAACCAAGATATTCTACTGAACAACATCCCTTCAGAATTCATCTAAATCATTCAATTATAGAATACGTTGTTTATGAGCTTCAGAGATATCTAGCCCCAATTGCACTGCAGTCCTGAAAGTCTTGATCCATAATTCTATCGACAAGAGGAATTTTTTTCCATACACTAGATCATATGGTGTGTGTCTTGTATTGTTTCTCGAAGTGGTTCGATATGCCCACAATGCTTCTGGTAATTTGCCAACCCAATCCTTTATGTGCATATTTACCATTTTTGTGAGGATGGACTCAATCAACTTATTCGTGGACTCCACTTGACCATTCGCTTGCCGGTGATACAGTGTAGATTTCCAGTGCTATATTTTGTATTGCTCCATCACACCCTGTAACAGATTAGAAATAAAATTTAGTCCATTGTCAGAAACAATTTCTCTAGGTAAATGAAATCTAGTAAAGATTTCAGTAAAAACAAAATCAACAAAATCTCTTTCAGTAGGAAAAAAACAGCTTTAGCTTCTACCCATTTCGTAACAAAATCTGTACAAACCCAAATATGTTTTTTATTTGTGATGTTGGATTTATTTGTCTTATGAAATCAATGGCCCATTTTTCAAAAGACTCAATCATAATTTGAGGACATAAAGCCATTTTATTGGTTTGATTAGGCTAGCCATCTTGCTGACAGCTATCACAACGCTTGGCATATTGTTTGGCATCCTTTAACAAGGAAGGCCAAAAATAGCCAGCTCGTAACACTTTGTATGTAGTCCGATTATCGACAAAGTTACCCCCGCAAGGTTCATCATGGGCATATTTTAATATATCAAACACTTCTTCCTCTCTTATACATCTACAAATAATGAGATCTGCTCCGGTGTAAAAGAGGTCTCCTTGGATCCACGAATATGCAACACTTTTCTTTATGATATTCCAATTTTCATGAGTGGATAAGTGAGGTGGTAATTTTCCAGTGACCAAATAGTTAGCTCTGTCAGCAAACCATGGGGATTTTGTTGACACAACAAAAAGATGTTCATCTGGAAAATCATCATCAACAAGAATTGCTTCACCAGGATTATTTAACCTTGAAATATAATCTACCACTACATTTAATTTTCCTGGTCTATCAACAATACTAATATTAAATTCCTGTAACAATAGTAACCACCTAGTCACTTTACCGCTAGTTAATGGTTTATTCATCAAATATCTTATTGTGGAATGATCAGTATGCATAAAGACTTCATATCCTATAATATAATGTCTGAATTTATTAATGGAAAAAATTACATCTAAAAACTCTTTCTCGGTAATCGTATAATTGAGTTCGGCGGGTCACAAGGTTTTACTAATGAAATAAATAGCATAAGATTGTTTGTCTTCTTCTTGTACCAAAGCTGCACCAATAGTAGTATCTAAGGCATTAGAGGAAATATGAAATGGTAGGGACTAGTTTGGTCCTCCCAAAACTGGTGCCTGGACTAATTTTTCCTTCAATGTCTCAAAGGACTATTAGCAAGCTATGGACCAAGAATACTCACTATCCTTAGCCAAAAGTCGGAAGAGGGAGGTAGCTATCCTTGAGAAATTCTCAATGAATCTCCTATAGTAGCCCGCATGTCTTAGAAAACCTCTCACTTCCCTTTGAGTTTTGGGTATAGGGAGACTCAAAATGACTTCTATTTTTGTAGGGTCAGCCTAGATACCTTTGTCCGAAATAAGATGGCCAAGAACCACCCCTACATTGAACATTAATCTGCATTTCTTGTCACTCAAGGAGAGATGAGATTATTGGCAGTGAAGAATCAATTTTTCTAGATTCCTGAGGGTTTCCTAAAATGAATCACCAAACAAATAGAAGTCATCCATATAGATTTCTACACACTCAAGGTCAGAAAAAATAGCCAAGACTGCCCTTTAAATGGTAGCGATGCATTACATATCCCAAAGGGAAGCACTGGGTAAGAAAATGTACCCCACGGACATGTAAAAGTGGTTTTGTCTTGATGCTTGGGTGCTATCTGTATTTGGTTATATCCGGTAAAGCTGTCTAGAAAATAAAAGTACTTCTTACCAGCAAGGGTATCGAGTAATTGATCAGTGAAAGGAAGGGGGAAGTAACCTTTGAGAGTGGACTTGTTAAATTCTATGTATTCAATGCAAATTCACCATCTCCGATCTTTTTTCAGGACTAATACTAATGGAGAGACCCACTAGCTATCAGAAATGGAATAGATAAAATCAACATCTAAGAGTTTTTGCAATTCTTCCTTTACAATTTCTCTTAGAGCTGGGTTCATTCACCTTTGGGGTTGTCGAATAGGTCAGACTCCATCCTAAATATAAATATGGTGTGTACAAGTTTTAGGAGGGATGCCTTTCATATCTTCATAACCCCAAGCAAAGGCATCAAGACGGTTTCACAACAAATTCGCAAGTTGCTCTTGCTCGGAAGGATCCATGTTTGAACTAATATACAAGGATTTACCTAGACTAATATCAACAAGAGTGGTATCAGGCTCAATAGAACACAAAGATGTTGCTAGAGATGGTGGTGATAGAGGTAGAGAGTCATATCTTTCCTAAAAATATGGACTAAAAATATGACTCAATGACTCAAAATTAAGCATGGTTTCTAGATTGTTTAGGAAGTCTTGAATCCCGCCCTCCTGCGAGGACTCAACATTCTGATGTATCAAGGAAATAGGCTAAGTCTCATCATCACTACTATAGTCTAACCATAAAGTGTCTTGGATCTCCTGAATGGATCTAGTGGGTGGATACAGGTGACCTTCTTCCTTGAATCTTCATGGGAAATATACATATCACCCGAACAACATCCAATATAAGCATCAACCGTAGAAAGCCATGGTCGTCCCAAGATCAAGGGATGTCCTCCCACGGGATTATTTGGCTGAAGCACAATGAAATTTGTGATATTTTTCCAAGATTTTAGGGAAATGACCACATCATTGAGCACCCCTTATGACTTGATTTTAGATCTATCTTCTAGCTCAAGCACAGTGGGAGTAGGACGAATATGGACCAATCCAAGTTGATCCATGGTTTGCTTGGTCATAACATTAATGGCTACCCCTAGATCAATAAGTACATTTGAGACAAGGACATTACCTATCTAAACAGAGACAAAAGGGTTTCGAGGGTTAGTATATTTTCCATGTGCAAAGACCCTGTCATTAACTCTATTGCCCTACCAACAAATTGAATAGTTTGAGGTTCCAATCTTCTTCTTCCTGGCTTCTTGAGATAGAGTTCCCTAATTATTTTTGTACAAATGGGGATCTCTTTAATAGATTGGATCAAAGGTACCCTTATGAAAAGGTTCCTAAGCTCAGAAGCTAGGCTAGACTCAGGAATGAGGTCTTTCTTCTCCAAAACTAACCTCTCAAGATAGGGGTGTCGGTTGGAAGAAGATGGCAAGGGCTCAGAAGGTACATGGATAGGCTGAATGGTGTCATATTCCTCGAAATGGTCAGGAGTTTCCTCCTCTCCTTTCTCATTGATAATCACCAAAGGCTACTTTTTTTTTTGAGGTTACTACCTTCCCTGATCTCAATTGGAGATTATTAACTCCAACTGGCATAGATTGATATTTGGATGAGTAAATTGGGTTCATAGAATGGATCATTTGTACAGCTTTATTATTAGCGTTGGGTAAAGGTTGAGTAGGCAGCTGAGAAGGTCGAAATAGTGGAGGTAAAGGAAATGGTTATAGGTTGACTCAGCTGAGCTAATGATGGTTGTGGCATTGGGTAAAATGTATATATAGGAGAGTATGATTACATAGGTGTAAGATAGGAATGATGTGAATGGTTTGGCCCTCTCCATCCTTATTGCCAAGATTTGGAGGGTTGTCCATATTGATATCTGTTCCCATGCTATCAATGTTGAGAGTGACTACTGTTAGGATAGGAATATGAGTGTGCATTATAACCAAAAAAATGTGGTGGAGGTTTAGGAACCATACTTGCACTTACCTAAGGAAAATTTTTTCATTCTCCCATAGCATGAAGTGGTTTGGCTTCAGTTTTTCCTCCCTCAAGTACAACTTTAAGCCCAGGTATGGAGGGAAATTTTTCTGTAGCATGGTTTTTCTACACAAATTGCACATTTATTAGTTTCTTTAGTGTTGAGAGGGCATTATCTCAAAGGATGCTTTCTTCTACATCTTGGACAGAAAATAGACAATGACTCTTGCTCTTCTACAAGTTTTTTTTTCTAATCCAATAATCATAGCATCAGTAGATTCAGTTTTCTTGTTTCTATTCCACATTCCTTTACTCGATCTATATTGGTTCCTCGACAATTTCCTACACAAGTCACAGATCTCATCAAAAGGGTTTTGAGCAATATCCCCTTGTCCTAACAGATTTAGATTATTCCTAGCATCATCAGTAAACCCAAGGAATAACAAGGTTCTAATGGCACTTAGATCAAATTTGTGCTTTGACCTTTGGAGGATGTACATGAATCTCTCCAAGTAGTCCTCTAGCATCTCATCATCATTTTGCACAATAGTAAAGATTTCATCTTGAATATCTCTAGTTTTACAATATTCCTAATATTTCAATAAGAAAACTCTCTTCATTTTCTCCCACGAAGTTATAGTTTTTCCTCCTAGTCCCATGAACCAACGGAGTGTTGCGTCCTTGAGAGTTGCAGGAAACAACTTTAACTTCTGGGCCTCATATGAATAATCATAACTTCTACACAAAATATCAAACTCAAATAAGAAAGATTCTAGGTCTTCATGTACCTTACCATAGAAATGAGGAAGAGCTAATGGTGAAATATTTTTTCATTTGTACTTGATTCACAATTGGGAATCCAAAAGTGGATTGTTCCTAATTTACCTTATTTTCACCACTTCCTTTTGCATGGTGGTCCTCATCTTCCATTGTTGTTCTTCCACATGAACTACTCTTAATAGGCCGAGAAGGCCGATTATGGATTCCAATGGTCCCCTTCTTCCCCTTTATGGGTTGTGTCACACCTGGACCACTGCTACCAAAGCCCAAGTGGATTGTTCCTCCGTGATGAGTCTAAGTTTTTTGGAATTTCTACCTGCAAAAGAAGGCCCAATATGATATTTGGTTTCAAATATGTCAGTATTTCTTTGGCCCCTGGTGGGCTTCAAACCCCTACCTCTTTTAGGCATTCATTTCAAAAAAAGACAAAACGAAATTCGAATAAAAACTGCAATTTCAAAAAAAATAAATCGGCACCTATAAATTCCTTCAAACAATAGAAGCACATTGCAGAAAAAAATAATAGTAGACTTGCCCCTATTGCAAAAAATGGAAAATTCTTACCAATTCAAATCACCTCCCTGGAAACGGTGTCAAAATCTTAGGTGCCAAAATTGCGCTTAAGCAAACTCCTCAATATTTAATTGTCAACCCGGGGTTTCATAAACTTAGAGACGAAGCACAGGAAATGCTAGAAGTGGTATGAAATTTTCCTATTCCTAATCCTACTTAACGGAAATGTTTGTAGAATTAGACAAAAAGCAATCTTAAAGGTAATCGACACCAAAGCAACTCTAGTTCTGGAATGTAAAAGAACAATTTGCAAGTAAATCAAGTAAAGGATTTTTCACACAACTGGAAGCAATCTTAAATGCTATAATGAAATGCTATGTTTATCTTTAGATAGATAGCTAACAATCTAACAAGTGGGCCCCTGCAGAAATCCATTTTCCTCTTGATCTTCCTTCTACACAAACAACCTATTCTTGTACTATTGCAATCTTCTTGCACTAGTGCAGGCATAGTGCCTTTGTGTAAAAGTATATTTTACCTCCCTTCTTGAAGATTTATGTCTTTATGGAGGTGCTCTAAGCCTTAGGGCTTAGAGCATTCTGTTTCTATGACAAGCGACAAGCTCTTGCACTGAGGCATAGTTTCCTTCACCAAAGTTTCCAATTTACCTTCAAAAATATTGAAAGACGTGCTGAAAAGAATTGCAATTTCAAACGAAATTCCGAGATAAATTATCTATGGAAAAGAAATGCTTTAATTAACTAAATATTGCAATGGAATTAAACTTCATGAAATGAAATCAACACGAAGTAATCAAAGCAATAGTCTAAGTAATCTAGATGTATCAGCTAGCTTCGGAAATTCACTTAAAATGTTCTTGCACTGAGGCATAGTTTCCGTCACCAAAGTTTCCAATTTACTTTCAAAAATATTGAGGATGTACTGAAAAGAATTGCAATTGCAAATGAATTTTTGAGATAAATTATCTATGGAAAAGAAATGCTTTAATTAATTAAATATTGCAATGGAAGTAAACTTCATGAAATGAAAGCAACTCGAAGTAATCAAAGCAGTAGTCTAAGTGATCTACATGTATCAGCTAGCTTCAGAAATTCACTTAAAATGTTCTTGCACTGAGGCATAGTTTCCGTCACCAAAGTTTCCAATTTACTTTCAAAAATATTGAAAGACGTGCTAAAAAGAATTGCAATTGCAAATGAAATTCCGAGATAAATTATCTATGGAAAAGAAATGCTTTAATTAATTAAATATTTCAATGGAAGTAAACTTCATGAAATGAAAGCAACTCGAAGTAATCAAAGCAGTAGTCTAAGAGATCTACATGTATTAGCTAGATTTGGAAATTCACTTAAAATGTTTCTATTCTTTGTTCATAAGTCATAAAATGCAAGTATAAAGTGTCTATGATAAATTCATGTAATCATTCTCAAAACCTTCATAAATGCACTCTTAATGTTGAGGATGATTAGTGAAATTAATAGTATATTTGCTTGCAGACACAACTTAAAATTGTAGGCAGTAAGAGAAATGCAATATTTGTTGTGAAAGGAATCACTGAATTGGAGTGCAGGAAACTACATGCACTAGTACAGGAAGAGGCTTCCTACATGATCCAAGTGGAAGAATATCGAGACCAGAATTGCGAGTAAAGAAATGCAAGAAAGGAATTACGAGAAAGAAATAAACTCAATTAACTTCCAAGCCATGGATCTGCTCACACTTTACTACGAAATAGATTTAAATTAGAACTTTAGAAGTAAATATAAAAAGTGTTCACATGACGCAAGTGCAAAGGGAAATATTCACATAGCCTTTCCAAATGACAAAAGCACAAGGGTAAATGAGATGGGTTGGCTGGGCCCTAGCCAACCAACTCATTTACCATTTAAGAAACAAGATGATTCAACACTCAGGTATGCATGAAAGATAGGTTAAACATAGCGTATGAATAACATGGCAACTTCCTCGTATTACCTGATCAACAAATGTACATAGTAGTGCAAGTCCAACCCAAAGCCGAGGGCGATACCAAATTACATAGAAATGCAATTACAGCCTAAGGATCACTAGCTAGTTCTACCTACAATCTACATTTTATACATTCTTTCGGCCTTAGCTATATTCCACTAATTACACTCATTTTCCTATTCAGTCCTTTTGGCCGAACAAACTAACAACCAAACTGTTAGTAAATTATATATTATGGAGCAATGGAAGACATAAAATATTGCAGAAATATAAACATAGAAAACACGTAAAACAAGAGAGACGCAAATATACGTGGTTCACCCAGTTTGGCCTATGTATACATTGGTAGTACAAAATATGAACTTATCTAGTATTCATTTATTATCATTATATTTTAATATGTAGTGAGTTCTTATTATTTATTTATTTATTTACTATACTTTATATTGTTATTATACATTGGTATATATTAATATTCTATCTCTCTGATATTCGAACTCCTTTCTCCGTTTCTTCATATTAAGTATTTTTATTGACTTTTCTCCTTTGATTGTAGTTATATTTGTATAATTAAGTATTGTATTAAAATCAATTTTAAACTAGCCTTATGTAACTATGGGACCTATTTTACCCATTTTATCTTTGTTCCAAATGAGTAATAATCAATATGAGGGTTAAAGGTGTTTTTATATATAATTATTTTTATATACTTATATAAATATACTTTCCTATTACTTTTAATCTAATTAGGATATATATATGTGTGTGGTGTGTGTGTGTGTGGTGTGCTGTGTTGTGGTGTGTGGATGTGTGGTGTGTTTGGTGGTTATGATTTAGAAAAATTAATTAATTAATTCTCAGAATAACATGAATTTATATATTTTTACCTAAATTAACTTTTTTCCATAAATTATAATTATAAAAATATATATAATAATAATAATAATATTAAAATGAATTTATATAATTGAAAAAAAAAAAAAATAAAATAAAAAAATAATATAAATAATTATAATATAATAATAATAATAATAAATTTAAACTAACCGGGATTTACTTTTTACTTTTTCACCTCATTTAAATTATAGATTAATAATAATAATATTAATAATAGCAATAATAACAATAACAATATTAAAATATTAATAATAACAATAATAATATTGTAATATTAATTATATTTAATTAATTTTGACCTGGGTCATTTGGTCAAAATGAGCCGTTAAATTAGCCGTTGAAATCTCTGGTCTGACTATTTAACATGTTGTGCTGGATCTGTTTCTTCAACTTGTCCTGACGATGAACCACACTGGTTGGTTCGAAACGCGTCGGCAAATGTCTTACCTTATGTGATTTATGCCGAAATCTTCTTTTAAATATGATGGATCACAGAAGCCTCAATTCTACAAAATGAATAGACACAACCTACAGTAGATCCACTGTAATATCCTTCGTTTTCTCTCACAGTCTCACCTCTCTGCTTCTCGCTCAGAGAATACACATCTATTACACAGCCTCAAATAAAATGCCCTCATACAAAGAGAGGGGTTGATTTC
>APFE030499379.1:0-60180 GCA_000404065.3 Pinus taeda | reverse complement strand
TGGTGTAGGTTTTAAAACAAAAACCCATGGAGAATAACCTATATGATCCACAACAATTTTGACCATAGGATTGGTTCCATGATTGAGGAAGAAAGTTACCTCCCAAGGAAACTTTCATATGTATATATGTTGGGTGGAGGATACACAAGAAGGAAATGTGTTGCCTTCCTATTCATGTAGGTCATACATCTACAAGAAGGAGGGAGGGGGTCCTTCTTTCTTACAAGGATAAAGATAATTGATATAGTTCTATATCAATAGTGCATGATTATTCCTTGATTAATATACAACACTTTTATTTCATTGTGGAATGTGTGGGTTGGACACATCACATGAAATGGATTTATTCATGTAGAACATAACCTATTGGATGCATAAAGTATCCTATCTATCTCATTGTTAAGATAAGTTATGGAGAATAAACCTTACAGCTTGAGTGGTGTTGAGGCCTCAACAACCCGCCTTAATTTTTCTCAAAACTTAAGGGGGGGCCCATATAAATTTTGAAAATATTGCTTTAGTTTGCATTTGGTTTCCTATTTTGAGTGATTCTATTGTTCATTGTTTTCTACTTTTTATATTTCCATCATCTTCTCCTCTTCGAGATATTTGTGGTGATATAAAGTTTGCTTCATTCCAAGTTCTAGATCAGAAGTAATGGCCCTTAGTAGTTTTGTGTTTTTTCTTATTTTAATGAGGTGGCATGCTAACGTGGCAAGCTACATGGCAGGATGACTTGGTATGTTGACATGCTAGCTACTATTGATCCATTCATTTATTTTAATTTTATCCATTTTTGTCTTTTGTTTTCATTATTTTATTGTATTTTAATTATTTAATTATATTTTAAATTATTATTTAGTGGTCGAAACTTCAAGTTCACCAGAATCCAATGGCCAGAATTTTGGCATTACTAGAAGCTTGATCCCCAAGACTTTTTCATTGTATCCATTTCAAATTTTTTCTAAGGACTGGAGGTCGATGTCTAGGGTTTAAGGATTAAATTTTTTATTAATTTTATTTTATTTTATTTAATATTTTCTTTATTTGATTTTTTATTAATTTTCTTTATTATTCCCCTATCTAAAAATCAAACTAGGATGGGGCGAAGGATCCGGGGAAGGATTAGGTCGACGACCATGGCCCGAGGAGGTGTGTTGTCTATGGAAATCCTCTCTGTGGATATAGATGATCCCTCTAGCCTAACGAGTGGCACTAGCAACCTACGTGAAAATATACAAAACACTTTCCTATATTACAATCGAAATGAGAGAAGAGGAAGATGGCCTCCTTTGTTGAATACCTCAAACCACTTGCACCTCGTGCTCAATTCTACTACTCATAGCATTTGAATTCCTAAACAAAATATAAAAGACACAACAAATCATATGAATACAAATATCATAATCGAAAGTAATCGACTTAACAGATCAAGGAGCATTAAGATAAATGATGCATTAACATACACATTTATGGGTAGTGAACTAGTAATTGTATATATTAATAGAATAATGGAGGAAGCATACAACCAAGCCTTGATGTCAATAAGCTCCCCTTAACTGAGTGTCCAAGTCCAATATCAAGCTCTCCAAGCACTCCTTCTCCAAAGCCAAGTGAGTAGCATGTCAATAGAATCTCAGCATAAGGGTGAAAATACTCAAATACCAACCATTTGGGAATGGTAAAAGATGAATATATAGAAAGGGAAAGGGAGTTACGATCTCTCCAAACATAGGATAATACTCTCATCTCAAGGAGGTAGCTCATAGGGATAAGACCAAAGGGCCAAGTTGAGAGAACTTGACCTCATCCACATCGAACAACCTCCAGCTTGTCATTCTAGAAGCCTCTACATCACGAAGCTTCTTGTCCTTTTTGGGAAAATTTTCCTTTTAGGGATCATCTCGGGTATCCAAGCCAAAAGCACACTCGCATCGTGAGGCTAGTATAATGAAACTAACAATCAACCTGAATTTCTAGTGTCAGGGTCACGATGATGCTAAAATTAGGGTTTTAGAGCCCCTTTTCTCTAGGGAAGGCTCAAGGCATTTTTCATGAGTGTTTTAGGGAGGACCTAAGCTGCATATCACGATGGGTGTACTGCATGATTTCCAAGTTTTGGGCACTTTTTGGCATGACATAGGGAAGTGCAGGAGGCGTGACAAAATATTGCGTAACAAATGCCCCATAAAGCGTGAAGGCAGAACGGGGAGTGATGGCTGAGATGATTTACGAGATTTTGCAAGGACGAGAAAAAACATTGTCAAGGGACCTACAAATCAAGGATGCATATACATATACATATCTTATATGAAAACATGAATCCATGTATGGACACCACCATTAGGATAAAAGAGGACTATGTGAAAAGATCCACAGCATGGGTGCAACCATCCGAATGAGAAGGATCATCTGTGAATCTAAGATCCAAGGTATGGATGCAGCCACCTAATATAGAAGGATCATCATAAATATAAAGTCCCACGGTATGGTCGCAACCATCTATATAGAAGAAACATGTGTACAATCATGAACAATACATATCTCCACGCAGCCTAAGTCATATTAGATAAAATTCAGGCCTTGTGCTCCATCCAACCTGATTAATGTACGCATTCTAATATGTGAATGAGTGTGTCAAAGTCGAACATGCTATAAAACCACCTCATTACCAAACAATGATGTGGACCATTAATAGGTACGAGAGGAACCACCAATAATGAAAATGGTCCTCAAGGTACAATAGTAAAATCCGTGAATGTGAAAATGAAGTTGACGTCGAACACTCGTGGAATCACTCGATCGAAGGTCAATAGTGAAAACCTATCGTCAGATGCAAAGAACTTTCCATTATGACATGCAAGCTACAAGGTACTAAAAGGGAGTTTCTAAGTCATATTCTTGGATAATGAGTTGAAGTAGACAGGAAGTGACCTATCGAAGGAGGGCCATAATGATCCCCCCATCATCGACACGAAACAAGGAATAAAGTGGAATGAATGAATAGGATCTAAGACTGTAGCAAAGCGTTAGATAATGTATAGGTAATGAACGGTAGATAGGACTTCTCTTGAACATCGATGACATGACTCCAGAGTGTGGAAACATTTGACTCAACATAATACCAAAGGTCATGATGACGAAATAGAATAATCAGATGAGAGGGAAAATGGATCACCCAAACCTGGAAAGACAAGTTACTAAGCGAGGATATCCCAAACCCGACATGAGAAACAGATAAGTTTCCTGTTCAAGAGCAACATGCAACCTATACAAGGGATGTTTCACTTTCATTTTCCCCACTATTTCTAGTGAGTACCACAATTACTTTTAATCACAAGATTGAATGGGATAACATATGATTTTCATATAAGCTCATTCTTCGAATGAATCCATCCTAGTACGTTTTACAAATCCTAGGAAGGAGAAAATTGGGCTCATCATGGTGACAAGTATTTCGTCGTTTAATTTTTATGAGTTTGATGGAATTGTAACTCGGTGTCTTTTTCATATTTAGGAAGTTTAAAAATGAGACAAAAAAAGAAAAACTCCATCAGTTCCCTTTTTGTAATTTGTCTCACGAACCTGAAAAGGTAGAAAAATATATTTGAGAGAACCTCTTGACCAAGTTGATCAAGGTGTTCCTTTTTCATAAATAGTCAATCCCAACCTAAAAAAGGGGTAAACTTATACTCACACGACATCAATTAATTTAATTTAACAAGTTCAAAATGACAAGTACTCGACAATCTTTTCATATTTAGAGGTTCAAAAAATAGCTTAAAGATGATTCAACCTAGAAGAACGAGTGGTATAAAAGGGTAGCAACTGCTTCTGGTCATGATGGGACTGCTCAAAACATGTAAAGGTCAAGAGGCTGGCTAATAATGCCACTCAACATAGATGTTCCTCAGGTAAGGGTAAAACAACCAAGTGAAAGTGTATGATCAGCTAAAGAGATGGTCACAGTGGAATGGAAAAACCAAGGATGATCTAGTAAAAATTGGCTAATAAAATTGACAATCATGAGATGTAAAGTGGGAATGGTTTCATTTTCTCAAAATCTTGAAACATAGGAAAACATTATTCTTTGATTTGGTTTTATTTTTACACAATATTGAAACAAAGATAAACTATTCTTGTTATAAGTTTGCATGCCCCTAGCATAATGACTCAGGTCAAGGTACATGCCCCCCAAGCTTAATTTCATTCACCTAAGTAGACTAGTGGTTACTCATAGGTGGATGGAATGAAGTTTTACTTATGAGATCAAGTTAAAGACTCGACTAGGATTTTATGAGATCTAATCAAAGACTTGAATTGGAAGGGGATTTGTTTCATTTTTTAACAATCTTGACACAGGAAAAGAACCATGCTCATGACACCTTATTTCATTTTTTTAACAAGGTTGACATAGTTAAAGAACTATCCTCATGGGAAACTATTTCAATCTTTAATGAGTTTGACATAATAAAAGTACTATACTAATGGCCCTTGTTTCATTTTTTAACGAGCTTGACACAAGGCAAGGAACTTTGCTCGAAACACTTGATCACAGAACAAAAGAGGCCATGGCTTCCAAGAAGTTATCATCATATGGGAGAACAACACTCTCAAAGGGATACATGCCCAGGGATCCAAATGAGAAATTGGGCTCCAATGCACCTAGTACATGATGTACTACATCACCTACTATATCATTGGTAGATGTGGGCATGGAACAGGTGGCCACGTAATTAACTTATGGCAGGGGTGATACTGCTTGCACATAAGAACCATTTAGGGATGATGGTTGATGGGGACTTGATTCAGGACCAATGAATGTAAGCTAATCAATGATCACAATGTTTCCTTAATGCGGGAAACACATCACGCGAAAGAGGGAGGAAGCAAGAGCTCCCATGACGTAAACATAGTCACAACCAAGGAGTAGATTAAAATCTAAAGGTCCTTAGACAACCATCGCATCTATATATACAGTGTTCCCCCCCAAAGTAATAGGTAAATTAGGAAGGACCACTAATGGTTGAATGGTTCCTTGTTAAAAACTAATAGATTCTGGGTGACGGGGACAAGCTGAGGAGAACCTAAATCTTGCCAAGCAGTTTAGGACAGGATGCTAACAGATGCAACCTCATCTATGACCATGCTAGGTATGACAATATGGTAAACCTATACTATAATTTGGAAAGGCAAATAAGGCAGAAGACGATATCCTACCTGTCGACTCCAATCAAAATAAGTGACTAAACTACTTGAAGGGGGTGTCGTAGGATTGTGAGATATTCCCTCTTGCACTATGGAAACAGGAGAAATGCTCTCATTCACCTTGGGAATGGAAGGATTTACCTCCAGTTCATTGGAAACTGAATAAACTAGAAGAACCTAAGCAGTATGAGGTTCACTCTCTACCAGAGAGGTATGGTTAACTAAAGGTAGAGCCACGTCTATCATTTTCTCAACAAATGGATGGTTAATAATGAACTCACGAGACTCACTTTTGGAGAGAGTGGGGTTGACCAAAGATGACTTTTGATCAATCACTGGATCAACTAGTGAAGGATTAGGGGAAAGCTTTAGATAACTAGCCGGAAGATAAGACTCGGAAGCAGTAAGGTTTTCCAACTCTTTGGAAGGTTCATCAAAAAGAGGACAAAGGTGAATGGGATGATTACCTTCACACAACTTACAGGGAAATTTGAACTTTCCCTTTTTTCCATGAGCCTTATTATTACTAGCTGAAGGTTTATCACCAGCATGATCTCGAGAGGTTGATGACAAAGGTTGATGCGAACCTGTGGACCACACTCTAAGACCTTGCCCATACTAGGACAATTCTGAAGAAGGTAGTCACCCTTACATAAAATGCAAGGGAATTTTACTTTCTGGGGTTGGTTGGAATATTTTTCTACATTAGTTACATCCATAACAATAGTTGTTTGGTTGCCCCCTTGCTTATTTTGCTTCTTCTTCTTCATCCTCTTTTCCTCTTCTTAGCTACCTAGTTACTAGAATTCAGAATTTCACCAGGTAAAGAGGAAGAATGGGGTGAAGAAACATGCGAAGAAGGTGGGGGGTCAAATTTAGGATCAACACGAGGTTGATGTTGTTTAGGTGGAGGAGAACTTGGTTGAAAAATAGTTTAGACACTTGGAATCACCGAGGTTGAAAATAACCAAATTAGCAGACCAATGGTCAATCCAGGAAGGGACAATGTCACCATATAGGGAGCAACGGTATTTCCAAAAGAGGGAAATGAAGTAGGATTCTCGTCAAAGTGAAGAAAAATCACACAACCATATAAGCATATGCACAACAAATTAACACACAAAAACTAAACTGGGCAAAAAAGGTGGAGAGCCATCATGTGGTCTCTCATACTCATGTAATTATCTCTTATTTGAATAATTTAATAATACATTTAAATACATGTGAAAGTGTTCTTAATATAGTGTGTCTATCTTAGACTCACTTTGTTGAGACAATTTCTCAAATTACACACTAATTTAGGAGAGCTAGTTGGAGAGAATCTCTCATCCAAAACTAGACTCCTTAGTTTGAGGAGTTCTCGTGATTTTATTAATTTAATTTAATATTTGGATTTATTAATTGATTATTAAGAGAGTGAGGATAAAATTCCCCCTCCCCCCCAATGATAAATCCAAAACGAACAAGGAACCATCGTCCAAGTTCTCAAGTTGATCCTCAAAAACATTTGCCTAAAAAACTGCAAAAGCTGGATACTGAAAAAAACTCAAATCTGAAGAGAACATGAATCAACTGCATGTCTGATTCATCTTTGAATGTCACTTGACAAATCCATCATGTGCCAAGCCACAGAAGGATCCAACTTTCCTTTGCTTAAAAATAACATCCAGTGTTCAATGACACAATTTGATGAATGCCCACTGGCGTATTTTCTGATGATGATTACCCACTGGCTGATGAGGATGCCCACTATCTGCTTCACTAATGTTGTCGAGACTTTCAGCCTGACAACCACTTGTCAATTTCATTGACATTTCCCCCCCTTTGTTAGCTGAAAGGAGAGGCAATATTCTCCAAAATATATCTAAACTCCCCCCCTGTAGGTGGAGGAGTATTTCACTGGTGTACTCCCTCGTTCAACTGCACGAGAGTACCATTTTCATTTGATTGTTGGCTGCAATATGTGTGAGTGAATCCAGTTGTAAAACTTGTACAATCTTCTAGCTGTGGATGACCATTCCTAGGGATCAACCATGAATAATCGATCTTTAATCTGGAAAGTTGGTATTGTTTGCAACATTTCTCTGATGAATGATTCTACTTGCCACAATGGTGACAAGGATGGAGATCAAAACACTGATCTTCCAGATGACTAGTTCTTGACAATTAGAACATGTTAGTTTGTCTGCAACTTGAGTTTGTGTGTATAGAAGTCAATTTGCAAGTTGCTGACAACTTGCTGAGGGGATTTGTTCAAGTAATCCGACACTGGTGAACAGAATGGGCTTTGAATAATCAGGGATATGTAAGTTTTCATTATCTTTGACATATCCTAAGCCACGTCAATTTCGATTACTTTGGATTTCTTCCCATGGCTTGATGATGGGTTTGGAAGAAAGTTGCAATGGAACAACTTCAACACTTTAAGCTAGTTAGATGAATGAGTTTGAATGATCAGCTGTATTTGGAAAAGACTTGGAAGCAACACGCTTGTCTTGCAACTCAATTCTCTACAGTTGTGATTCTAGTTGAAGGAACTCAATCATTTCATGTGCATGCTGAATATGCACTTGAACTTTAGCAAGAGTGGTTTTGCTGATTTGCACCATGTCACTAGCTGATGATAAGATCAAATTGGTAAGAATTTGGGACAGTTGAATTTATGTCGCCATGTTGCCTTGCTTACTTTGAAATCAGGCTTGCTTGTTGTAGAAGTCATGCTTGAAAAAATTACTCAATTGAGTCGATCACTGAAATGACACGCTCACTTCCTTTGTTGTTTAAATGTCACACTTGCTTGCTTGGTTGTTTGAATGATAGGATCGCTTGCTTTGATTGGTTGAATGACATGCTCACTTGCTTTGATTATTTGAATGATTATTACTTTCTAGATGGTTTGCTTTAGCTTGCTTGATTTATTATTGACACTTTGTGCTTTCTTGAATGTACTCACTGAATCTGCTGATTTGTAAAAAAAGTAAAGGGTATCGAACACTGTCGAAAATGCACCCAAGAGACAAATGACAAGTTCAATATTGATGACTCAGTTGAAGACTCGACTTAATTTATTCACCTTAACAATTCAAATGAGGGTGTTGGTTGCAACCAAAAATGCACCTGGACAATTCAGTTAAAACATTGCAAGTGATACAGAAAGTGTTCATAATGTTGATGTCATTTGGACTTGAAATGCTTGAGCGTGTAGCGTCCTTAACTTGATGGCATGAATTAGCTATTGCGAATTTTTTTTGCAGAAGATTTCTTTTATCAAGTCGACGATGTGACGCTTTGTGTTTATGAACTTAAGTGATTACAAGAGTGTTGATTTCAGGAGCTTGATCGATGACTTGTATATGTAAACTTTCTTATGTGCATGTAGTTGTTTTGTTTAAGCATAATAATGAGATAATTTGAGCACAAGTCATGCACATGCATTCATTACACACCGTGTACCTAAGATCCCCTTATTCAATTTTAGGCAGATCTAGGAAAAAAAACACCACAAAAAGATATGATTTTATTAATCTTCAAGATACATCATCATGACAATGTCTTCAGTGAGGTGTCCCAAGCACAGACAGAGAACTCCTTGGCGTCAAATTGGCTGAAAAAAACTGACTCTAAAACAATGATAATTCCAAGCTCACAACCCTTTGAACCAAATTGTCAATTACAACTTTAATTTTGACTTGACTTTGAGATAGACTTGATGGAGTCACTCCAAAAATTACAAACCAAAATCACTTCAAAAAATCTCTATTACATATTGACCTTCTCAAACTTTACTAATATTTCCAAGTGAGAATATTTGGAATGAATGACTGTAGAAGATAGTTGATCAAGACTGTATGAGTCCCTTTAAACAATAAAACTTTTTTTCTTTGCTTCTCAATGAAAATCCTTAACAATGACCCTTCAGAAATGCTAGAAGAGATAGGCCGCAAATTTATCAATGACCTCTAATCAATAGTGAGTATCCAGATTCTTGAAGGCCTGAAATCAATCCTCAGAAATTGATATACAAGATAGAAAATTATGAATATGTTTCCAAATCGTCTACCTCTATTTTATTTACAAGGCCACAAGAATTTGAATGTCACTGGCTCATATCCAATCCATAGGTCTGAGTGATCTGAATTGTATACATAATCTTGCAAGTATTTCACCAGTAGCCAATATCTTCAGATTAGCAACAATGGCTGCCCAACTTTTTTAGGTTCGTGGAGAACTTCCAGATGATGAAGAAAATAAGAAATACTGCGTAGATTTCCTTCAGAAGGGCAAGTTAGAGGGTGATCTTGAAAGCATGGAAGGGAAAAAAAACTAGAATCCTAGACAATGACAATAAAATGGACAATGATATGTCTTTTTCATATTCAGATGGAAACCCAGGCATTGGATGGACCAATTTTTCTAGAGTTGGCAATCAACATAAGGGACTAGTAAGGGAAGTAAACCAAGAAGCCACTGAAGCTAGGGAAAAGGACTTTGGTTTAAAGCAACGACAACAAATTCAAGCTGAAAAGAACTGAGAGAAACCCCGTATACCTGTGTGGAATAGCATGGATCATATATTGTAGGGACCACCTGAACATATAGGCATTGAGCATTTCAAGCAAGCAAGAAGTCTCTCCCATGGCTTCGGATTCTTTGAAAGCTTCTTTGCTTCCTTTTACAATGTTCAAATGCACAATTATGTAACAGGCCCTTTGGTTCTCACTTCGTGTCATGACTTAGAATTAATTATGGTCCAATTCACAGTTTCACTGGGAATGTTTTACTCGACTATTGTATGTGCCTCCCCTATGGCACGACTTCGACTGCTTTATGACTCCTCTATTGGCAATATAGAAACCTCAAAGTCTACATACTGTAGAAATAAGAAGAAAACTTTGATCTCGAAACTCAAGAATCTCTAACAAAGTCCGCACTTGGGACAAATCTCAAAACTTGGTATGCTTTGACAACTCCGAACCTAGTACACCTCTCGACAACTTGATTGTAAGACGTTGGTTTCGACCTTGTGATGTACAAGCGAGAAATAGAATTGAATATATATGCTCTGGATGAAGCCAAAGCCAATGGGATGGGAAAATTAAAGTAATGTTTTGGTCCAGACAACAAATTTAAGCTCATCGAAGTCTCGTATGGCCATTTAGGAGTTTTCCCCAATGGTCAAGAGTGGACAAAAGAAGGATGAATCGATGCAAGTTGTCAATGGTAGTGGGGACTCACGTGCTGCAATAATTATGTGCAGTGGTAACTAAAGCAGAAAATTCCATCTTATCATCGTTGTATCTCTTCCAGTGTGCAATTATTCCAGTCAATAGAGATTCAGATAGATGGGAGGTCAATGTGCCGGTGAAAATAAAATATCTTCATGCTACTAGTTCTCCAACAAATGGCATGAGATATGAATGTAAAGAATGTCGCCCCTTCTGATTCCATTGCCGCGATCATAATATAATTAACAGGTTTCCATGGAAGACTACCATGGTGCCAGTCAGGCCCTAAGAACCATTAATGCTCTGATACCACATGAAGAAGATTCACACAGCCATATAACCATATGCATAGCAAATTAACACACAAAAAATAAACCAAATAGTAGACATACAGAAAACCAGACATGGGAGAAAAGGCAGAGAGCCATCATGTTAGACTCACTTAGTTGAGACATTTTCTCAACTTACACACTAGTTTAGGAGAGCTAGTTGGAGAGAATCTCTCATCCAAAACTAGACTCCTTAGTTTGAGGAGTTCTCACGATTTTATTAATTTAATTTAATATTTGGATTTATTAATTGATTATTAAGAGAGTGAGGCTAACACGAAGGGGTTTCCTTGACTGTTAGACTCAGGAAACATTGCCATCAGTATAAACCTAAGATCTACTAAGGAGTATTTCCATAGGAAGGATGTTTTTCCACAGTCAATTAATTGATTTTATAAATTAACCAAACAAAATAAAATATGGGTAAACTAGGCAAGAGGTTTTACCAAGTATCTGTGAACCACAATATACACCTTAGCCAAAACCATGGACTTAATGTACGATGACCAATCTCCCCAAATGCTATGTTCAGTGTATCGCATTTACAAGGCGACGAACTCGGTTACCTATGGCTAAAGAATAACAACCTAATCGTGTCTTTTGATATATAATCGACGGTACATGGAGCACAAGTCCATGTTAGTGCTATTGTTGGCTTGAGGGGGCTTGACCCAGGTTCGGAGTTAATTAGCCAAACAAATCCCTACACTACTGGCCCTTTCGGCAACATCTCGGGGAGCGCAGATTGAGGTCTCACCCGAAGCACTATGGGGGGATGTTGGAACCAAGTTTCCACACCCTTGAGATGTCCGAGGGGTCGATTTAGTCCAACTGTGAATACCTTCGCGTAGGTCACTTCGCGCACTATCCTGACCTGCGAGGCCTTCATGATCTATTATAATCACCTTTGCATAGTGCTCACTAGGGGCGGAGGTGATTTTGTGCTGCCCTAATAGCGATCTGCGCTACTTCCCCAAGTTATACCATGGATCTTAATTATATCCTTATAACAATTAGTTATATTTGTGTAAACAGATACTTTATCTTATATTCACTTTATCAACACATTCACATAAATTTGCGCATGATATAAACAATAGAAATGCAATTTATATCCAATACATTTGATGCACAAAATAGGAAAAAGATACACAGAAATGATGTAAAAATTCTCTTTATTACTTCTCCAAAGGTTATAGACTCGACCTGCTCTACGCACTTAGCTGCAGGGGAACGTGCACTCAGCTGCAGACTACTAGGCCTCTGCACACTCAGCTGCAGAGCCTTCTCCTACTCTACGACCCAAAGAATTGACTCTACACTTAGATACGACTTAATTCTCTTATTTTCTCCATTGATTCTCTCCTTTACAACTTAGAGCCTCGCTCTATTTATACAATCCTATGGTCCGTGGACCATGGGTAGATTTATAAAGCCGACATTGCATTACAAAAATGAGGGTAGACAACCCTATGACTCATTTACATTCTTCGCGCTCTGTGCCCACAAAAAGCGGAGTCTTTACATAGGATTTGGTCAAAATCTAGGCTTTAAGCTCCAAACTTTCCTTGGGGGATCCTGCGCCCAACAGTTGTCTAATGCAGAACCATTTGATGAGAGCTTTCCTATAGAATTACCATACTGAAGTGCCCCCTATATACCTGAAAGTACTAGAGAACCTTCTATATACTTCCATATTGGGACGAGATTTCACCCCTGTGATACATTGCAGGAAGTTAACGATAGCTACTATGTGTAAAGGTGCCAGAACATGTCTCTAGCCTATACCTATAGATATTTGTGTTAGGTGACAAATGCTCCTTAGGCTAATTGAGGTAAATTTTAATTTTATCTCGAATTAAGTTTCAATTTGATGGCTCAACGATGTCACCTGAATTCCTATAATGCAAATAAATGATAAAAATTAAATCTTTTCATTTGATGAAGGCTATACTATTGAAGGAATAAAGACAACCAAATAATGCAACAAACAAGCAAGATGCATTTAAAACAAAAATCTTTATCATTCCAATGCAAAATGAAAAAATGAGATCTAATATTTCACTTTCACAAACAAATGCAATGCCAAGATGCTATCCTAAGAGAAACAAAAATCACTTTTCATTCACTAAGATGCACTAATTCAAACTAATGCAATGAGCAAAGGAAAAATGCAATCTAACACAATGAAAATGAAAATATCTTTCACTTTATGGTTTCAAATGAAAAAATGTTCCAAAAAATACTTAATGAAAAAATCTTTCACTTCTTCGTTCTGGAACAAAAAATAAAAACAAGTACTCTCTTTGAGTCCTACTAAAGCAAACAATTGTAATCTATGCTTGGCAATGGAACAAAATAAATCTTCAAAGAATCAATATGACTTGACACTAATTATAACAACAATTTCACATCAATGAACCAAAATAAACTTGACAAATATGTCCTGATTGCAGGAAGACTCTTGAATGGAAATAATCAATATCAAAGAGGCAAACCAAGCAATTAGTAGTTGTTGACCTAGAAACCCTAGAAGGAAATCAAGCTTCAAACAAACATTAACAAGGTCAGGAGAGAATTGTAATCATACAAGCATGACAATCAAGATAAATACACTGTAGTCGCACTAGAAAATCATTGGCAGAGGCCAAAAATACTGAAAACAAGAAGAAGCCCTAATATTTCTTCTATCCTCGGGGATAAACACGCCCGTTATAGGCAAAAGGGAAATGAAAGGCAGATTAACATGACTATAATTAAAAAATAAGTGAATGACAACACTACTGTTGGAACATAAAACACACTGGGTGAGAAAAGTAAGGGAAAATAAAAATCTTCAAGATCAGAGCAGACTAAATGTCCTCAAGCAAGAACTAGTGATTGCAAATAGCTACATTGATGCAAACAAGCCAAGAAATTGATGGTTGGTCAAACTCACCAAAGAATATGATTGAAGGAATGGATGGAAACGGTTATCATTTCCCCAGAGGAGTCGCTATTTTATTGTCTAGGTAAATCCTTTTTATGGATAGAGATGATTCCTCTAGCCCAATGAGTGGGACTATCAACCTACGTGACAATCTACAAGATACTTTCCTAAATTACAATCGAAATGAGAGAAGAGGAAGATGACCTACCTCATTCTGATGCTATAATGTCATCCTTTGCTCAAGACCTCAAACCACTTACACCTTGGGCTTATTCCTACTACACACAACATTTGAATGCCTACAAAAAAGATCAAAGACACAAAAAATCATATGCATATAATCCAGTTAACAGATGAAGGAGCATTAAGATGAATGATGAATTAACACACACATTTATGGAAAGTGAACCAACTGTTGTATATATTAATGGAATAGTGGAGGAAGCATACAACCAAGCCTTGATGTCAATAAGAACTCCTTGAGTGAATGTCTAAGTCCAAGCTCAAGCTCTCCAGGCACTCCTTCTCCAAGACAAAAGAGTAGCATGTAGGCACAATATCAGCATAAGGGTGCAAATACTCAAAGACCAACCATTTGGGGATTGGAAAAGATGAATATATAGGCAGGGAAAGGGAGTTAGGATCTCTCCAAACATAGGAGAAGGCCCTCATATCAAGGAGGTAGCTCATAGGGATAAGACCAAAGTGCCAATTTGAGAGAACTTGACCTCATTCACGCTGAATAACCTCCAGTTCATCGTTATGGAAGCCTCTAGATCACGAAGCTTCTTGCCTTCTTCGGGAAACATTTCCACTTAGGAATCATCGTGGGTATCCAAGCCAAAAGTGCACTGGCATCATGAGGTTAATATAATGCAACTAGCGATCAGCACGGATTTCCAGTGTCAGGGTCACAATGATGCTAAAATTAGGGTTTTAGAGCCCCTTTTCTCCAGGGAAGGCTTAAGGAATTTTTCATCAGTATTTTAGGGAGGATATGAGATTCATATCAGGATGGGTGCACTGCATGATTGCCAATTTTCAGGTACTTCGGGTATGACATAGAGAAGTGCAGGAGGCATGACAAAATATTGTGTAACAAGGTGAGACTAGGCCATGGAGTCAAGGCCCAAGGAAACTTTAGCGGCAAGGTGGTTTATTTTTTTATTTAATATAATTATTTTATTTTATTGGTAACCTAGAGGAACCAAAAAGCTCGCCCGACACATAACTACCAATAAACCCCTGGGGAGCTACGATATGTCCTCCTCCCTGTAGCCTAGGTCACAACAGGGGGGATTTGAACCCGGTTATTTCAAGTTTCAATGATTTCACATTTATTAGATTAACCAATCAAGCTTCCCCCAAGGACTAATCTAATTATTATTCCAGTAATTACTACCTCACTCATATTTTTCTCCCAAAGGTTGAACTTTAACCTTATTAAATTTTATTGCTTCACTTTAATTCTTCATGCAATCAAAACATTTATCATGTACAACCTCTAGTATAGCTTCCTCATATTTTCACACAAACTATAATAAACACGTAAAATAATATAAGATCTCTAAACCTTTCATTTTCCATGCGTGTGGTATTATGTATTTGGTATTTAAATCAAAGGCTACATTTAATGCATAGATCTAATCAATTATAATTGAGTGTCGACTTCTTGAGGCTATATCTTGAATTCCAGGGCATCAAATTAGGCATTGGATAACTCATTGGAAAGATAGAAATGAGGAGAACAATCTAGTAATGCTAATTTTTCCAAATCTATAAGTTAAATTATTGAAAAATTGAGGGGAAAAAGGGCCGCAAATTCAACATGAAACTCAAGTTCCAAAAATCCAAATTGGGCATGAATTGGTTCATCGAGTTGATAAAATCAGAGAGAATATTTTTAAGTGGTTGAATTTTATCTAATTTAAAAGAGAAAACCAAGGGAATGGATAAAATTGGTGTGTTTTTATGATTATGATTATGATTCTTGGACCCTTGTAGCTGAGTTCGTAGGGTAGTTTTGAGTCTGTAATCCTGAATCGAAGAACAATAAACATTGTTTCTGAAGAATTCTTGCGTATTTGTGTTTACTACTGTTAATATTATATTTTTTCAATGAATGATTTGGTTTTTGGAATATTAATCAAATGTTATGCGATTCTCTTTAATAAGTCTTAATAAATCTACTTAATGGAGGTTAAGTACTTTCACAAAGACTTTGATGAATTCTATTATGTTTACTAACAACTTAAGTAGATTTGCGTAGACACTAATTTAGGGTTGGCCTTTGATGTGCGTAAGTGGACAAATTGACTGTTAAGGGTCCATAAAGATGGATCGTAGACCTTCGCGAAGGGTTGAAGGATGGTTTTAGACAGTTGCAGTAGCGAGCCCTAAGGGCTTATCAATCTATGCGAAGGAAGATCTAAGGTGCTCAAAGACATCACACTAATCTCTGGATGTGGAAACTTGGTTCCAACACCCCCCCATACTGCTTCGGGTGAGATTGCAGCCTACGCTATGCAGGTTGTTGCTAAAAGGGCCAGTAGTGTAGGGTTTTGTTTGTTGGAGAAACTAACTCCGAACCTAGTTCAAGACCCCCTAAGCCAACAAATGGTCTCAATTGGAAAAATGGGTTCCATGTACAAGTGGATGCCTCTTGTATTGCATTGGGTGCAATGTTATCGCAAGTTGGTGAAGGCGAAATGGACCATCCTATAGCCTTCACAATTAGGAAATTATATAAGGATGAGAAGTATTATTGAACAATTGAGCGTGAAGGATTGGCCATGGTGTACACACTACAAAAGTTCAAGAACTATTTGTTAGGAGGGCATTTCAAAATGTACACAGATCATTTTTCTTTGAAGTACCTCGTAAATAAGCTTGTGCTCAGGGGGAGGATATGCCGATGATTGCTACTATTCCAGGAGTATGACTTTGAAGTAATTGTGAATCTAGGGATGTTAAATGTAGGGCTTGACCACCTGTCACGGATTGAAATAGGAGAGAAGCCCAATAATCTAAAGGAAGGGTTTCCAGATGCGTCTCTCTTTGTGGTGCACATAGCAGATAAACATTTTTCATATATTATTCACTTCTTGACTACGGGGATGGCACGAGAAGGGTATACAAGTCAGAAAAAGAGGGGACTAGTAGTATGTGCGGTAGAATTTTTAGTTATTGCGGGAAATTTGTATAAGATGGGTGTTGATGAAATATTGCGAATATATGTGCCGTATTTTGAGAGGGATAGAATTCTCGTTGAAGCTCATGGGGGAGTTGCGGGAGGTCATTATGTAGGAAAGGTGATTGCATAAAAGATTTTGCGCAGAGGCCTATGGCGGCCAACGCTGCACAAGGATTCCAAAGTGTATTGTAAGGAATGCGATGCCTATCAGAGAACTAGCATACCATCGCGAAGGTATGAATTTCCATTACAACCTCAAGTATATTTGTAGCCATTTGAGAAATGGGTGATTGATTTTGTTTGGCCAATTCAGCCCCCAAGAAAGAAAACAGGTGCACACTATATCATCACCACAATAGATTATTTGACCAAATGGGGGTAAGCACAACTAGTTAAGGATTGTACAGGGGCTATAGAAACAAATGTTTTGTTTGAATGTGTCTTAACCATATTTGGCTGCACAAAAGTGTTGATGAGTGACAGAGGTATGCACTTCCTAAACGAAATGATTAGCGCGTTGGCTAAAGAATTCTAGGTCTACCATCAAAAGAGTACACTGTATCACCCGCAGGCCGATGGGACTATTGAAGCCTTCAATAAGATTTTGGAGAATGCACTGATGAAAATATACAATACAGGGTGAAATTACTGGGATGTGTGCGTACCTGCAGTATTATGGGCTTATAGGACCACTTGCAAGAAGCTAATAGGGCAAACGTCATTCAGACTGGTATATGGTGTAGAAGTTGTAATGCTGATGGAGCATATTATGCCTAGTCTGTGCATAGAAGCTCTCACAGGTATGGTGGATCATGAGGCCTTGGAGGAATGACTCGTGCAAATGATGGAGCTTGAAGAGGATCTATTTTTAGAAGGATTTCATCAGCAAGTACAAAAGGATTGCGAAACAACATGGCACGATTTCCACATCAAGCTTCTCACATTCAATGTAAATGATTTGGTTTTGTTATATGATAGTATATTCACTAAATTTCTAGGTAAATTCCAGATGCATTGGCTAGGGCCATATATTATCAAAGAAATTACAGATGGAGGCACAATTTAGCTTGCGAAGCTAAATGGGGAACCTTTTCCGAGAAGAGTGAATGGGAGCAGATTGAATTTGTATATAGGAGATCCTACACAATGGCTATATGGTGGCAGGATAGTCTTAGTGCTCCAAGAAGTTACAAGGGAGAGTGGGACTATAATCTACACTACCAGATTTGGAGCACAACGCAACGAGTAGGCTGCATGGAAAATGATGAAGTTGTAACCTATGAAGTTGCACGCAAGAAGTTGCACCATGAAAGATGTACCACACAACACAACATAAAAGTGATCATTGGAGTCACTATTCATGACTTGATGGCTAGATGATGGTTAAGAGGAGTGGGATGGTAGCATTTAAGGTGAAAATATTTGAAGATCTACAGCCAAAACAAAATTAATTGTCAAAAATTGGGGGGAAATTAATGTTTGCACAAAGTTCTGTTGTGACTTGAGCACTTGTGGCAATGTTTCCTCTAAGGGAGCCACCCTAGAATTTGTAAGTATGGAAGATCTGACTCCTATGCCTATGGTGCCAAGGTCACCTAGGTTGAAGCCTACACCTACTAGAGAAACCCAAACAAAAAAACCAAAGAAGGACAAGCAGATGAAACTGGTGTCGGTGCACGCTGACCCTAGGAAGCATACTGAAGTGAAGAAATAGAAGAAGGATAAGAAGCCAGAGAGGGTAGTCGACCTGGAGGCAGAAGAAGGCCAGGGAAAAAATTCATCGATGATAAAGGAGTAGAACCTATAACCAATCTACCCAAGTATATCCCTCCACGGAAGGGAAAGGTGAAGGACCCAGATTTTGAGAAATTCACCATTTCCATGCCCTTGCTACCTAAGCTGATTCCTTTTGGAGGTCTGTGGCTCACCTGAGTCCCACTATTAAAAATGGAGGATTGGGACCTCGCAGATCACACCATGTTTCCCCACTTGGTGACAGATAAGTATATGAGAAGGGTTTACTATGTAGAATCAGGTGTGACAGCATTAGAGATGGAGGAATGGATCTGTGGTGTGGGCGTGAACATGACCTAGGAGTTTGGAAGAAATACAAGGGAAAAGGACCTTGTAGAAAGAATGAATAAAGACTGACCTCGTGAAGAAGTCATGAGGGTACTCAATTTTGTTTATATCAAACCTCGTAGTTCAAATAGCCACCCAGATCTTAGCAGGGAAGGTGATGAGGAAGTGTCACGCGGATGAAGTTGTAGTGCCCGTGGATTCTCTAGCTACAAAGTGCATGAAGGGCATAAAATTTAACTAGTTAAGATACCTTTGTCAAGAGTTCTGAGAATTTCCGAGAGGCCCAAGGTGAAACCAAGTCATTCTACTACACTTGGTTGTTGCTGTCGATTGTGTTAGTTGCATGGGAATTTCTAGAGGACAACCAATTTCCTCTGCTTGAAGAAGGATTGCCAAAGGGAGAGCAATTTACCTTAGTCAAGGTTGACCAACTAGTTAAGGTGTCTCACTGCGGTAGATGTACCTGCAGAGAAAGCCGGGGAAATGCGGGGAAATGGGTAAAATAAAACTTACGCTCAGTGAAGTGAGTTCTGGAGATAGAACAATTCCTTCTGTCGTGATATCCCTGGTCAATGCACCTTTTAAATGCTTTCATCTCCTGAGGATTTAGTACCGAGCGAAAGGTTACACCTATGCAATAGGCCCTTACTTGTAATAGTTGAACCTATTTGATAGGCGCGCATGAGGGGAGTATGGGATACAAAGGATCCTGCGCAAATAATAGAAACAAAGATATTTTGGGTCCTTATGGAATCGAGTCTCTGCATGGCCATTAACTAGCATTTGAGGTTGTCCCCAACCTTATTCACGTATATGTTAGCCTATACAACATTCAAGGCTGACTTCCACAGGGTGTATATCCAGGAACGGAAGGATCCAATGTAGAAGTGGCATGACTTGCCATATTTGTTCACAGAAACAGATGTGCAGGAAGTCATCATGAAGTGGCCTGCAGAATGGCGCACCCTGTTAGACTTAGCTGCAAACCAAGCGTGGGTGTGGACAGTTTTTCCACATAGAAAAGTGAGGAGGAAGCTAAGCAGGCTACACAAAAAAATAAGGAAGCCATAGAGAAGGCTCAAGTGGAGCAAGAGCACACTACAAAGGAGCAGGTATAACAAGAATAACATGTGTCACAAAAATGTGACAAGTCACCTTCACTGATGACAGAGGAGGAGGAACTTTCAGAGAAAGGCAACGGAGGAGATGAGGGGCTGAGCACCCCATACATTCTGAAGACGCATGGCAAGGAACAACAGGAAGGTCAAAAGAAAAAGCAGAAATTAGATAAGTCACAAGTGGATCCCATTTTCTTAATAGAAGGTGAACTCAATGGGATCGAGGATAAAATCAGGGATACCACAACCAAGGTGTTGTAGCAGTTTGAGCAGTAGTACATGAAAATGCTAGGGAGCATCCAAAAGGATCTGCCTGAGTTGTAAATCTAGGAAAGCAGAATAGAAGTGGGCACTAAAAAGGTGAGCGTGGAGTAAATGAGCCTAGCACCAAGGATGCGACAAGCATCAGAGTTAGTAAGGTCCCTTGACATTAGGACTATTGCATTGCCCGATGGGTCCCGTCGCCGAGAATTAACCGATGATCACATTATCCTAACCATAATCAAGAATATCAGGCTGAATATAGTGATGCTCTCCAACGAGACCCTCCACGCACTACATGCAATGGTGGAAGATGAATTGAGAGCCTGAGAGAAGTGCACCTTAAACCCTATCAATGAGTACAAAGTGAACAATGAGTAGATGTTCACTGAAAAGACACAAGCTCTGAAGGAAAAGGAGATGTTGTAGGTTCATAGTTCATGACTAGAGTTAGCAGTCGCTGAGGCATGCAAGATAGTCCCTAAGCTCCACGTCTCGGAGGAATACATAAGTAAGGGAGTTGCAGTGACAACATGATGAAGTCAAGGTGACCATAAGCTCCATTTCACTAGCGCAACACCTTACTAAACTGGAGGAAGGAAAGAAATTCCTAACACAGGTGGAGGAAGCATAGAAAAAGGAGTCCTTACTAAAGGCTAGGTTGCATCCATGGATGGAAGAAGCTTATCAAGTCACAACAACCATCTAGGATAAGCTTAAAGGCTTGCACTAGACACAACAGACAATGAGGCTGGAAATCGAAGGACCAACTACAGAAAAAATGGTTGAGGAATTCAAGTAGGCAGCGATGCAAAGCATTGTCGAAGTTGTAATAATTCAGGTGGAGATGGGGGGTCTTCATTGTAAGATTGTAGCACCAGCAGTGTGACTCGAGGGTGAGTCTCGATATTTGGGTTGGGGGCCTATTGGGATGGGGTCCCCTCAGTCAGTTTTGGGGTTAAATAGCCTAAGTTTTGATACATTTTTGTAATTAATGTAAAGTCTCCATGATTTCTGGACATGGAGTGCGTATATGATTAGGAGTCAAAAGGGTTTTAGTTTGTTGTTTTATGTAAAGTATGAGTCAATTTTGAGATCCACTCATGGTCTACATACCATGGCATTGTATGAAAAAGGCTATAAATAGGTGTGTATTAGAGAGTCTAAGGCGGATGTCTTGGATGATAGAAGAGAAGTGATAGTGAGAAGAAGTGGGTTAGATACGAGAAGAAAGGCTCTGCAACTAAGTGTGTAGAGGCCTTGGTAGAAGTCTACAGCTGAGTGCATGGACCCCTGTACCTGAGTGCACAAGGTAGTTTTGAGTCTGTAATCCTGAACTAAAGAACAATAAAGATTATTTCTGTAGAATTCTTGCATTTTTCTATTTACTACTATTAATATTATATGTCGTCAATGAATGATGTTTTATATGGATTACTGATGGATTATTACGTGATTCTCTCTAATAAGTCTTAATAAATGTACACAATGTAGGTTAAGTACTTTTTCAAAGACTTTGATGAATTTTGTTATGTTTACTAAAAACTTAAGTTGATATGGGTGAACACTAATTTAGGGTTGTCCTCTGATTTGTGTAAGTGGATAAATCGACTGTTAAGGGTCCACAAAGACAGATAGTAGACCTTCATGAAGGGGAGATGGAAGTTTTAACAGAGTTGCAATAATGATTCCTAAGGGCTTATCGATCTGCAAGAAGGAAGATATGAGGTTCTCAAAGACAATGCATTGATCTTTGGATGCAGAAACTTGGTTCCAGCATCCCCCCATACTACTTCGGGTGAGACTGCAGCCTGCACTACGCAGGTTGTTTCCGAAAGGACCAAGTGTAGGGATTTGTTGGTTGGCACAACTAACTCTGAACCTGGGTCAGGATCCCCTAAGCCAACATTTTGCAACATGTGCGTTGATGTATTCTAGCAATCCATTTTCATCCAACACTGCCTCCAGGTGATTCTTCCATGCAATGAAGTTTGAGCTTCCTTCCAAGGGATGCTCAAGTCTCAGCCCATTGAAGGTCATTTTCCCAACTCTAAAGATATCCTACTACACTGAACTAAAAATTCGATCCTCCTGGGAAACAACTTCAAAATTCCTATTCTAGTGTGAATCCTACTCTAATACCATGTAGAAATTATGGTGTATATTTGTAACTGTTCATAAAATTTTAATCAATATCACAAGACACAAACTTACTTTGTTGCTCTATGGAATTCAATTCACAATTTAGAACAACAATCAAATGCATCCAATGAGAAATTAAAAACCATTCACATAATATTTTTCCAAAGGAAAACAATCTACTAAAAACCCCTTTTCCTGCTTGCATTAATTTGATGAATTGAGATGTATTACAATTGCTTTGCAAAACTAAGCACAAATTACAAGTGAATAACCTATCTCTCTACTCACTAAGAAGATCTGAACTAGACTTAGTCAATTCCTGCCTCTTCTTGAGATCCTATTTCCTTGCACAATTCCTAAGTAAATTATGCCTCTATTATTTAGGAATTTCCTCCAAAATGCTTGTGCAATTCCCAAGATTGATCATCTGACTGCATGTAACACCTTTACGCTGAAGACTAGTATACAACTGATGTTACACAAACTTGGAATCTCCACCACAATTGGGGAAATTGAATTCTATGCACGCATTAGGTATTTTAGGTTGATTGATTAGTTAACTAGATGATCATTGAGTTTGACTGAAGTGCCACTGCACAACTAACCTTCCACTAGTTCCTCCAATAGTTAGAACTAGTTTAACTAAAAACAACTTGAAATAAATGATCTTGATTGCTACAAATTAGAAATCACACATGCTTAACTGAAATCTAACTCCTCTAACTCAAATTTACTAATCTAGATGTGTGACAATAGCCATGTCACACAAGTTAACTACATCCAAGTTGTGTGCATATGTGGAAATTCGATTTTTCTCAATTTAACCAAGGCAAAATCAAATTGAGACTTTCTTGTTGCATTTTTCAACATCCTTTCATCTCGTTATATTTAACAAATTATCCTTTGGTTCTATGCCTACTTTAGGTATTAATATATTAGATAAATTGAATATCTTCACCCTCATTTCCTCTAGGAACATGTCCTAGGCCTTTTTGAGGGAGGTGGGGCATGCCAATTTTTCTCCCATAAATGTCTATGTATGCCTATATAGGTTTTTCAACCTCCTTTCACATCTCTCATGTCTATGTGTGTCTAATGAAATAATTCCACATCTACCCAAACTTTGTTAATATGTCTTGATGTTGGGCGCAACCCAACTTGGCCTAATTTTTAGTGAAGACTTTGATTTTTGTGGAGTGGAGTGCGAAGTAAAGAATGCATTGGAGCGTGAAGTGTACCCCATAGTAGATATACCATAGAGTATATGGGATTAGGGGAGGATCAAAGCTCCTCCTTTTTGTTAAAATAATGTAATGTTGTAAATGATGAATGGTTTTGACCATAGTAGCTTGTATTAGGGAAGTCCATAGTATATGGACCATGGTATTGCGATGATATCCCTCAATGTAATAGTATATATAAGGATGAATAATAAAGAAGGAGATATTCTGGAAGAAACACATTGAATGGTTTTATCTTTGTGATTTGTGGTTTTTGACAAGAAGGCAAGGCTCTGCAGCTGAGTGCACGGACTACCTGTAGATGAGTGTGCAGGCCAAGAACTGGTGTGGTACAAATCCTTTATTATAATATAAGAAATAGTTCTTGTGGAAGTAGTCCCACATTGGGATGAACCACACTAAAATATGTGTATTCATGTGTTTATTTTCTTATTATCTATAATAGCGTAACAATTTATTATAGTTGTATATTGTTTTAGTACAGTGAGATTTTATGGATATATATGATATGTTTTAAGTGATGAATGTAATGCGGTGAAGTAATGTATGAATCCAAAGTAACTTTTGAATGTTAATCAGAAGAAAACACAGGAATACCACATATTTGCATCCCTCAATGCTTCATAAACCTGGTTCTATGTCCTCCCATAGTCACTTCAGGTGAGACTAGGATATACTTGCAGGTCGTTGCCGAAAGGGCCAGTGATTAACGGTTTTATTGGTACACATTATAGATCAAAACTGGGTAAACCCAATCTAAACCAACAAATGGTTCCATTTATCGGGAACATGATATTTTTTAGGGATACGTGGATGTGGCATCTGTCGAAGAAAGAAATTCAAGATTGGATAGAAAAGAAAGAATGAGAAATTGCATATCAAGAGAATAGAATTCATCGTCTATCATCTAAGAGGTGGTTACAGAAGTATATTTTTGAAGATCAATATGAAATTTTCTTCGATTCATGTTGAGTTGCACAAGTGGATATCAAGGTTAACCAAGAGAAAGGACTATTTTAAAGGATATGAACCTCAGGAATGGACTCCTAAATTGATACAACTACTCAAGATCACTAACAATAGGATTTCAAGAGATTTTTATTTCTGGATTGATAGCATCTTGGGAGGATTCATTACTGAGTTCAAGATAGACTCAACTATGTCATATAGCAAAGCAGAATGACAATTTTTCAAAGGATCGCGACGTAAGTATTTGAGATCTCTAAAACTCTAGATTAAGATTCTTTTTGTATGAAAAGGGAATTTTACGAATGCAATTAGATTATTAGATTACTTATGTTTGGGAGAACATTTGAAGAAGAAACAGGAACAACACGAAGTGGGAAGACATATAGAGTAGACACTAGAAGAATATCTCATGGACAAGATCTGGAGACCTTCATAGAAACTGACTATAGCCATTTCTTGATTGAATCTGAAAGTGAAGAAAGCCTCCTTACGAACCCCGAAGTATCTCCGCAGTATTCACCTTTACGGCCTGAAAGTTCGCCGAAGCCATAATCGAGTAATAATCAGGGTGCTTTTGGTTTTTCCCATCCCCCTACCTCCCCATCCCCCTCCCATTCCGAGAAGAAATATGGTCGATGATATTAAGCTACCTATTTTTAAAGTAATTGGGTTGGAGGATCCAGAGTAGTTCTAGTTTTTATGTGAAGCAGTATCAATAGCAAAGAAGGTCCATGATGAAAATATAAAGACAGCACAGCTCATCACGACATTCCAAGATAGAGCATTGACATGGTACATGAAGTATTTGAGAAATCATTTCAAATCATTTGCAGACATTAAAACAACATTGGTAAAAGAATTTAAGAAGTTCAAGTTTGAGTTGAAGTGCATCACTGAGTTAAAGGAGATCAAACAAAGTCCTACCGAGTCTGTTTTGGAATTTGACTAGAGATTCAAGGAATTATTGGATTAGGTAAGCTTCGACATAGCTTCATAGCAACATAAGGAATGGTTCATAGCTATGCTACTACCACATATCAGATTTCCTTTGATGCAACAAAAGATAGAAACTCAATCCGAAGCTCTAGAACTAGTGATGAAATTAGAAGCTTCACCTATAGAAGATAACAATGTAGGTATGCAATAGATTCATAGTCAGTTTCAAAAATTGAGTATGTAGTTACATGATATAAAGAAAATCAAAGAATTTAGAGAAGCAATGTGGTGTATGAAGTGAAAATTAGAACGCCACTCTAAAGAAAAATGCCCTCTCTTCAGAAATTGCATGGCTAGTGGAGCATTAAATCCCTTAAATGCAGGATCTAGCCTATGGTGCAAGATATGCAAGAATAGAGTCCAACATCACTCAGAATATTGTTACGTTTTACAAAAATATGTAAAAAATCCAAGAAGATTGTATTGAAAATTATGTAAATTAGTAGGACATGATGAGTAGAACTGTTAAGCGTATGAACTAATGATGGAGCACAGTGCTGACACTTATAGAATGGAAGTAGGAGAACATGGAAATGAAGGTAGTGCACAACACAGTGGTTGAGGAGGCTACGAAGGAAGAGGTTTAGGTGTGGGAGCTAGTCGAGGACATGGATAGATTATATGCTATAACTATGAATAGGAAAGTCATTTTGCGAGAGATTTTCAACACCATACTACAATATGTAAGTATTGTAAATATTTTGACCATGTAATTGAAGAATGTCTTGTACTTATGGAAAAAATGCAAGAAAAAAGGAATTAGTAGCCGACATAGAATATTCAAATGATGACAGCTGAAAGAAGGAATGGCGAACCACAAATTAGTATTGCTACTAAAAGTGGGCCCGTGACCAGAAGTGATAAAGCATATGAGAAGAAAGAATCTGAAAGTACATGGGTTAGAAAAACTATTGAGAAAGCTCCTATTTTTTAAATTCAAAGGGAAAAATAAGTGTTTATGGAAGAAAAGTGAAGCTTTATGAATGTTAGAGCTTCAACCTCTAGTGCACAACCAAAGTAGAAAATTAGTTGTGATATATCATTAGCTTCGACACATAGTCAAGTTTTGACATAGAAATAAGCCTCGACACAGGACCAAGAGTCAGCAAATCAAGGAGGTATTTTAAAGTCTTTTTTGTAAACTTGTATGAAATTATTAAGAGACCAATAGGCTATTTAAGGGTTTTAGTAGTTGATAGATTCTTGTGCATCAAAATAAACATCCTGAAGTGAGATGCGCACAGTGAATAATTTTCATCGACAGAAGAGAAATGGAAGAGAAATTAGGCTTAGTGCGTAGATAGGAGAATATGACATGGATCAATTTATTATAGATCTGGGATCTGATGCTAATGTTTTGACAAAGAAGACATGGGAATTAATGGGTACGTTGAAGCTACGATGGTCTCCTATTTAGTTAACGATGACAAATCATAAAAAGATCCTCCCCTTAGGAAGACTACCAGATCTAACAATGAATATTGAAGGAGTTCGCACTATTGTTGACTTTGAAGTAATAAAGATCATTGATGATAGTAACCCTTATCCTCCATTACTTGGACTTGACTGGGCATTTGATAACATGGCTATAAGTAATATAAAGAAGAGACATATGATATTTGAATGGGATAATATGAGTGTAATTGTTCCCTTGGATCCATCAAAAGAAGCAAGGTATACAAAGCTAGTTAGAGAAGAGTATTACACAACTGATATAGACAATAGCTAACAATTGACAACAAAGGAACATGATTTTGTTAAACCTATTACATAGGGCAAGCTAACTTGGGAGCATGATAGTTCTTATGTATCAAACTCAGAAGGATAATTTCTTTGGTTTCATTTCGGGATGAAGCTTCCAGCAATGAACTTCATCGTGCCACTCTCTAGAAATTTTTTTACATATTGTTTTCTCTCCTTCCTTTTTAATGGAGACATTTTTCTTTCCCTTGAAACCCTTTTCTTTCTCTTTACCCTTAAATGGATATTTACTACCTTCTTCTAGGGGTGTTTCCCCTCTTTCCTCAAGATGAGTGATTTGTGCACACACATCATCTAGATTATTGGGATTAAATATTAAGATAGTATGCCTAAGGTAATTGTGTAAACCCCCTATGTACTTTAGCAATGTGGCATGTGATTGCAAACCTACACCTAACATGCATAAGACACCTTCCTCTTCCTAGTCCGAATCCCTTTGATGCAATTGAAAGAAGACAATGAAACAAATTCAAATGAGCAAAGATCTAGGTAAGCTGCCAATCCTAAGCTACAAAAGGTAAATAACAATAAGCAAACATATTCTACTTTTTCTGGAAAGTAAATGACATAAAAGGAATCTATTCTATTTGAAAAAATGTAAAACATAGTGAAAATTAAGAAAATATAATCTAATCTTGTTGGAAATTAAATGGAATTAAAGGAAATATATTCTATTTTGCAGGAAATGAAAGTCCTAGATTACTCTTGCAAGAAGGAAATCATACTTTGCATAAAGTAAATTGCGGAAAGGAAATCTAAACTCATTGTGGAAATCAATGTTCAAGAAGCAAGAAATGTAAGAGCTAAATGGAAACCCAACCAAGCCTTGACTGAACCAAAATGCCCTCAGAGTATTCATAAGCTATAAATCTACTACAATGAATTTGGAGTGAATTTGGGCAAGGAAGATCTTGAAAACAAATTTCTACAAGATGCTACAAGATTGCTACTTCTTATACCTTTCAAAATTCCCAATAAAATTAAATGAAAATGATATGGGTATTTTTTTTATTATTAATTAGGATGTATTACGACTCCATTCCAAGTGGAATAACTCAAAAATACCCTTGTTAACATGTGCTAAAAAATAGCAAAAAATTACTACTCAAAAAATCAGAAATTAAGAATTAGTGAACCAATCCAAGTAGCTCATTGATGAATACGGATTTTCAAAGTTGTTCCAAGTATTCATCATGATTGTGAATCTTTAAGTAACCTTCAAAACACTTAATGACTCATAAATACATAATTATGCCCACATATGACCACTTCTGTTAATCTACTAGACATTCCATATAATTTGGGATCATTTTATACTTTTAGAAATTCTATCTTTAATAGGATGAAACTTGGTAGTGGTTGTGCACTAGTTGTACATTGACCTCGAAATTAAATCTCCATTGCTATGAATTAACTTATCCATACCGTTCCTAATCATTTTTCACATTACCTCTTATTTAAAAGACTACCTTATCCATAATCTTATGCACTTACCTACCAACCTTATCCTTTGACTTTCAATCTTATTTTTGGAGGTTTCTTTTGTATTTTTGACTTAGGAGTTGTATGTGGGAGCCTTCATATCAATTCTAACTTATTTTTCATGGAAATTTTATTTATTCCACACTATTTTATACTCTCACTCTATTTTAGACTCTCTACTCTAGTTCTAGTCTACTAATTAATTAAGGAAATTGTTTTTCTTCTTGGCCTAGTTTTTGGTGAAGACTCCACATTTTGTGGCGCGGAGTGCAAAGTAAAGAATCCGACAGAGTGCAAAGGATGAAGTGCAAAGTGGACATCACAGTAGATATAATGCATGGTATATGGGCTTAGGGGCGAGTGGAAGGCCCTCCTTTTTGTTAAAAGAATGTAATGTTGCAAATGATGAATGGATTTTTAACATAGTAACTTGTAACTTGTATTAGGGGAGTCCATAGTATATGGACCATGGTATTACGATGATATATCCCTCGATGTAATAGTATATATATCAATAAATAATAAAGAACAATATAGTCTGGAAGAAACACATAATGTATTGAATGCTTGTATCTTTTGGAGTTTGGGTTTTGGACAAGAAGGCAAGGCTTTGCAGCTGAGTGCGCAGAGGCCTGAGTCTGTAGTTGAGTGTGTGGACTACTTGCAGCTGAGTGTGCAGGCCAAGAACTATTGTGGTACAAATTCTCTATTATAAGCAATAGTTATTGTGGTCGTAGTCCCACATTGGGATGAACCATACTAAAATTTGTGCCTTCATGTGTTTATTTGCTTATTATCTATTATATCATAGTAGTTTATTACAAATGTATATTGTTTTAGTACACTGAGCTTTTATGGACATATATGATATGTTTCAAGTGTTGAATGTACTGTGGTGAGGTAATGTATGAATGAGAAGTAACTTATGAATGTTAAGTATAAGAAAAGACATGAATACCACATCTTCACATGCCTCAAGACTGTAGAAACCTAGTTTTACATCCTCCCATAGCCAATTCGGGTGAGACTTTGATATTCTTGCAGGTCGTTGTCGAAAGGGCCAATGCTTAAGGGTTTTGTTGGTGTGCAATATAGATTGAACTTGGTTAGCCCAATCTAAAACAAAAAATGGTTATGTTGCCAGGACCAGGATCTGTTTGGATGTGGCATCCGTTGAAGAAATAAATTCAAGATTGGGTAGAATAGAAAGAACAATAATTTGCAGATCAAGAGAATAGAAGTCCTCATTTGTCATCTAAAATTTGGTTACAAAAGTATATTTTCGAAGATCAATAAGAAATTTTCTTCGGTTCATGTGGATCTGTACGAGTGGATATCAAGGTTAACTAACAAAAAGGACTATTTTAAAGATGAACCTAAGGAATGAACTCCTGAATCGATACATCGACTCAAGAGAATTGACAATATTATTTCAAGAGATTTTAATTTCTGGATTAATAGCATCTTGGGAGGATTCATTACTGAGTTTACAGTAGACTCGACTGTGTCCTACAACAAAGTAGAATGACAATTTTTCAAGGGACCACGAGGTAATTATTTGAGATCTATCAAACTCTGGATTAAAATGATTTTGTGTGAAAAGGGAATTTTATGAATGCAATCAAATTATTAGATTACTTATGTTTGGGAGAAGATCTGAAGAAGAATGTGGAACAACATGAAGTGGGAAAATATATAGAGTAGACACTAGAAAAAGATCTCATGGTAAAGATTTGAATACCTTCATAGAAACTAACTATATCCCTCTGTTGAGTGAATCTGAAAATGAAGAAAGCCTCCTTGAGAACCCCAAATTAACTACGCAATATTCACCCTTCCGGCCTGAAAGTTTGAGGAAGCCAAAATCAAGTAATAATCAGGGTGCTTTTGGTTTTCCCAGTAACCCTACCCTCCCAGCTCCCTCCCCTTATGAACCTCCCTCCCCCTCCCCCTCGCCATCTGAGAAGAAATATGGCTGATGATATTAAGCTACATGTTTTTAAAGAAACTGAGTCAAAGGATCCGAAGCGATTCTAGATTTTATGTGAAGCAGTATTGACAATGAAGCAAGTCCATGATGAAAATATAAAGAAGGTGTAGCTCGTCACGACATTCCAAGATAGAGCATTGACATGGTACATGAAGTATTTAAGAAATCAGATAAGATCATTTGCAGAAATCAAAACAACTCTGGTAAAAGAATTTAAGAAGTCGAAGTTTGATTCGAAGTGCATCACCGAGTTAAAGGAGATCAAACAGAGGCCTACCGAGTCTATTTTGGAATTTGACCAAATATTTAAGGTATTGTTAGATTAGGTAAGCTTTGACATAGCTCCGCACCAACATAAGGAATGGTTCATAGTTGTGCTGCTACCACATATCATATTTTCTTTGACGCAACAAAAGATAGAAACTCAAGTTGAAGCTCTAGAGCTGGCGATGAAATTAGAAGCTCCACCAATAAGAGATTCCAATGTAGGTATTCAACAAATTCATAGTCAGTTGGAAAATTTGACTCTGCAGTGACAAGATATAAAGAAAATCAAAGAAGTAAGAGAAGAAGTGTGGTGTACGAAGTGGAAATTAGAAGGCCACTCTAAAGAATGATATCCTCTCTTCATAAATTACATGGCTAGTGGAGCACTGAATCCCTTAAATGCAGGATCCAGGCTATGGTGCAAGATATGTAAGACCAAAGGCCAACATTTCTCATAAGGTTGTTACCTATTGCAAAAATATTTGTAGGCTTGAAGAAACTTATATTGAAAATTTTGTAAATTAGTAGGACATGATGAGAATAACTGTCAAGCATATGAACTAATGACGGTGCAGATTGCTGAGACTTATAGAATGTAAGCAAAAGAACATAGACATGAAGGAAGTGGACAACACGGTGGTTGATGATGCTGCCAAGGAAGAGGTCGAGGTGATGGAGCTGGTTGAGGACGTGAACAAATTATTTTCTATAACTGCAGCAAAGCAGGCCATTTTACAATAGATTGTCAGAACCCTACTATGACATGTAAGTATTGTAAATATTTGACCATGTAATTTAAGAATGTCATACTTATGGAAAAAATGCAAGAAAAAATGAATCAACATCCGACATAGAATATTCAAATGATGACAGCTGAAAGAAGAAATGACGAACCACGAATTAAAGTTGTTACTAAGAGTGGAGCTACGATCTAAAGTTATAAAGAAGTTGAGAAGAAAAAATCTGAAAGTACATGGGTTAGAAAAAGTATTGAGAAAGCTCCTGTTTTTTATATTCAGAAGGAAAAGTAAGTGTTTATGGAAGCAAAGTGAAGCTTTATGGATGTTGGAGCTTCGATCTGCAGTGCACATCCAAAGCAGAAAACTAGTTGTGTTGTATCATTAGCTTCACTATAAAATAAAGTTTGGACGTATAATCGAGCCTCGACATGGGATCGAGCTCTTACACAAACTAGGAGTCAGCAAATCAAGGAGGTACTTTAAATTCTTTTCTACAAACTTGTATGAAATTATTAAGAGATCAAAAGGTTATAAAAGGGCTTCAACAGTTGATAGATTCTTGTGCATCAAAAGAAACACCGCAAAGTGAGATGCACATAGTGAATAATTCACATCAATAGAAGAGAAATGAGGCTTAGTTCGCGGGTAGGAGAATATGGGATGAGTCAAGTTATTCTAGATCTAGGATCTGATGCTAATGTTTTGACAAAGAAGACATGGGAATTAATGGGTAATTCGAAGCGAAAATGTTCGTCTATTTAGTTATGGATGGAAAATTAACAAAAGATCTTCCCCTTAGGAAGACTACCAGGTGTAATAGTGAATATTGAAGGAGTTCACACTAGTATTGACTTTGAGATAATATACATCATTGATGATAGCAACTCTTATCATACATTGCTTGGACTTGGCTGGGCATTTGATAACATGGCTATAATTAATCTGAAGAAGAGACAGATGATTTTCAAAGGGAATAATATGAGGATAATTGTTCCCTTGGATCTATCAGAAGAAGCGAGGTATATAGAGCCAGTTAGAGAAGAGTACTACGTAGCTGGTGTAGATAATATCTATCAATTGACAACAAATAACAATATTCTTGTAACCCTACTGCAGTGGGCAAGTTAACTTGGGAGCATGATAGTTCTTATGTGTCAGACTAAGAAGAAGAATTGGAGAATTGGCTACATGAAGTATCTAAAATCCATTGTGCAAGAATTTCAAAATCAGTTTCTTGCATGACATCTTAGGTATGTAACCTACCTTCTTATGATGGATTAGGTGATGTGAATTTTTCTCTTGATGAATATGAGGAACATGTTCAAGAAAGTCAAATATTTTTAGCCTTGGATATAGCCCTGAAAGATACTCCTATTAGATAGTGGGGTGCACACAAGAAGAATATAGAAGGGTGGAAAGAATGATGTGGATAAGGTTTGGATAGATATATAGACAAATAGAGATGAAATATTATGGAGAAAATAACCCAGGAAGCATATATTCCACAACAAGAATGGGTACATGGCTTCATTCATACACTAGAGACAATCCCTAAGAACTGGTACTTAGAAATAGAGATTCGACATGGTATAGTAAACTAGAAATACATGGTCGATGGTTTTATATTGACATTCAGCTTTGACGATGATTTTCCATACATATATTTGGCCCTTCAGACAATTAAGAAGAAAATATTTGAGAATGTAACTCCACTGACATGGAAACAACCTGATTGGGTTGCACAGATATAAAATGATCTAGAATTTTATAACCTTACTATTGGACCTATCAAACCACCTGGAAAGAGGTCTAGTGTGAGGTACATAATTAATGCAACATATTATTTGACAAGGTGGGCCGAAGCATAACTAGTAAAATATTGCAGCGAAGAGATTATTGCAAAGTTTATTTTTGAGTATATATTTCATAGATTTGGATGTCCAATGATTTTGATGAGTTAACAAGGTTCCCACTTCCTAAATAAAGCCATTGAAGCATTGATTGAGGAATTCCAAGTTTATCTTCAGAAGAGTACTCCTTATCACCCTTAGGCCAACGGAACAGTAGAAGCATTTAATGAGACTTTTGAGAATGCACTGACTAAGGTATGCAATGTGAACAGAGATTCACACATTTGCGAAGACCTTACCAATCTTTAAAAAGCTCGCGAAGATCAATGAGTCGAAGGCCCTCTAAAATAAAATTGAGGAGATAAAGAAAGAAGAACAAATTTTGACAAAGAGGACTCACCCTTGGCAGGATGAGGCCCTCCAACTATCACAGGCAGTGGATGAGAAGCTTCAAGAGCTTCGATAATTGGAAACTGTGTTGGCGCAGAAGGCTACATAACATATGATAGAGGCACTATTGGAGGAAGCACGCAGGGAGGACAAGCATGTGACATAAACTCTGCAATTGTTCAACTAGGCCTACAAAAACATCATATAAAAAATTAGAGGTAAAGCAGTTGAGTGTCTCAAGATGAGTGACATGTGAGTGTTGAGGGTCTGTGAGGTGCAACTGAAGTTGGCATAGTTTTTGGTGAAGAGGCCGCATTTTCTGGGGTGGAGTGTGAAGTAAAGAATGCAATGAAGCATGAACTGGACCACACAGTAGATATACAGCATGGTATATGGGCTTGGGGGTAGGTCGAAGCCCCTCATTTTTGTTAAAATAATATAATGTTGTAAATGATGAATGTTTTTTTACCATAGTAGCTTCTATTAGGGAAGTCCATAGGATATGGAGCATGGTATTGCAATGAAATATCCCTCGATGTAATAACATATATAGGGATGAATAATAAAGAAGGAGATACTCTGGAAGAAACACATCATGTATTGAATGGTTATATCTTTGTGAGTTGTAGTTTTGGTAAGAAGGCGAGGCTCTACAACTGAGTGTGTGGGCTGCTTGCAATTGAGTGCACATGACAAGAAATGTTGTGGTACAAATTCTCTATTATAAGCAATATTTATTGTGAAAATAGTCCCACATTGGGATGAACCATGGTAAAATTTGTGTCTTCATGTGTTTATTTTCTTATTATTTGTTATAGCGTAGTTGTTTATTACAATTTTATATTTCTTCAGTACAACAATGAACTTTTCTGGATGTATATGACATGTTTAAAGTGATGAATGTAATGTGGCGAAGTAATGTGTGAATGCGAAGTAACTTATGAATGTTAAGTATAATATAACACATGAATACCACATCTCTACATCCCTCAAGGCTACAAAAACCTGGTTCTGCATCCTCCCATAGTACCTTTGGGTGACACTGCGATTTGCTTGCAGGTCATAGCCAAAAGGGCTCGTGATTAAGGGTTTTGTTGATGTGCAGTATAGATTGAACCTGGGTCAACCCAATCTAAACCAACACTTGAAGAATATACCTAATTAGTTCATGGCCATAGATATTATTTTTAGGTTGTTTTGCCCACTTTGTTTTCCTAATCATGACTTCCAATGTTTTCAATAAGAAATATAGAAGGTTAATGAGTTTTTAGTGCCTCAAATGGATCATTAGTTTGAAATGATATACAAATACCATAATATGTCTACCTTCATAAGTAAGAAATTTTTGTATACCCAGGGCCACTTCTACCAAAGGTGGAGGAAAATATGGTCTTTTTATACGCTTTCCATTAGCTTCCAGAACCTCTCCTTCTACAAAGAATTACTTATGTACATATTCACTATTTTTAATCTCTCACACCAATAGTCTTGAGTCTAAGGTAGATAAGTTACATTGGATACTAGATCGTCATCAACATATATTTGCAATATCCTTACTATGGTTGTTTGGTTTTCAAATGCCAAAGTGAATTCCCTAGTTAACAATTTGTCTCCCTTTCTAAACTTTACAAAGTAGGACATCCACCCAACCTTCTAAAAGATCCTATCCACTTAATAAATTCTACTCATTATCCATATGATCCAATTCATAGCATGTATGTGGTTCCCCCATTATGGAATTGTTGGCAATGAGAAAGACTATAGAGGGAGGAATTTTGGTATGTGTGTTTAGGGTAGGATTTGCAAGGGAAAAAATGGAGAATTAGAGAGATGAGATAATTTTCTTGTAAACCACCATCATTTGTCATGTTATTAAGGAAACATCATGGAAATTATATTCATAAGTGGATAATGACATTGATTAGTGATGGGACTATATTTTTTAAATGGTTGTTTTAACTTCCCCTATGTTGTGGACCTAAGTAGATTTTTTATTAGATTTCAACTAGACATATATATTTGGTTTGATGAGTATGGAAGTACCTCCCCCAACCAAGGGAATTTTCCATCCCTAGATAAGGTAATTTTACAATTGGAATGGTAATATCATAATTAGAATTAGAAGTAGTGGAAGAGTACATACCAATAATCTTACCATTAACTTGATGGTAGCTGAGTCTAATTATTTTTTGGCTCTAAATTTGTCTCAAGGGTGACTGAAATTGACCATTGTTGAAATGATTGATGTTGCTTATAAAAAATCACATATGCAATGAAAATGGATAGTAAGGGTGAATGATATGGAAAATGGTGTCCTCGATGACTAAAGATTGTCTGAACATTATGAGAGTTAGACAAATCTAGCATCATTTTGAAAGTTGTAATGACATGGAAAGATGGATTGTGTTTAAAATGATAAGAACTGATTTGGATCATTGGAGGAATGAGACCAAAGAATATGAAAAAATAATAGAACTAAAAATTTCCTAGAAAGTCAACCATCCCAGTGCTACTCTAGACCAAACATGGTTAACTACAAATTTCTCATCAAATTTGATACATTAATGTTAACATGATCCAAGTTGTTTAAGAAATGTAACTTCATGAGTGAAAAATGAACGTGTCATAATGCCTGAGATAACTATTTCAAAGAATCATTATAAAAATAATTGAGAATAGGGCACAATGCATAAAAGAAATGTTGACGTTATAAAGGTAACTCAGATTATGACACATATGCAAGCAAGGTATTTCAGGTATTACCACCGAGATTTATCCCCTTTTACATTTCAAAATACCACAGTTTACAAAATCCATGGGTGAATACTATGGGAAAATATAATAAATTATGAAACCATGGGTAAATATTATAAATTATGGTACCATGGGTAAATACCATGGTTTACAAAATCCATGGGTGAATACCATTGATGAGTATCATAATTACTATGGTAAAATTCTCACTTCTCACTTTAATATTATGATTTATTTTGCTTATTATCATGCACTATCCATGGTTTTAACAACAATTGACAGAAAAATAATTATTAACTATGGTAATTTGTTTCCACCTGGATTAAGAATTCTCTAGGCGTGTTAGAGCAAAATTGTTGAATAAGGATTTTACAGTGATAATTTTATGATGGTTTGATAAAAAATTTGTAACAAATATATAGTAAGTCTCTCAAACATACCACTACTAGGATTTAGGAGAGTGACAAAAAAATTGTGGAAATCTATGGGATGGATCTGCAACAAGTTTGAAAATGATTTTGTAGTGGGGTGGTTCTATAGAAAATTTGTGGGGTTGCTATGCAACAAGTTTGCAAATAGGTTCCATAGAATGATAACTTTATGGTGGTTTTATAAAACAAATTGCAACAAATATATAGTAAGTCTCTCAAACATACCACTACTAGGATTCAGGAAAGTGTGAAGAAATTTGTGGGATGGATCTTCAACAAGTTTGAAAACGATTTTTGTAGTGGGGTGGTTATATAGAAAATTTGTGGGATGGTTATGAAACACGTTTACAAATAGGTTCCATAGCATGATGGTTCCGTATCAATATATGGGATTTTTCCACAACAATTCTAAAAATAGGTTTATAGCAAGTTTGTGAATAAGTTCCATAGCTACTTTTTAGGATGGTTCCATAGAAAATCTATGAGATGGTTTCATATCTGATTGTTGATGTGTTTTCGTATCACACATCAAATAGAGTGATTTTGAAACAATGAGCTTTTATTTATTTGTAATGTTTCATATATTCTTCATATAATGCCATCAAGGATGGTTTCTATTTTTTACCAAAGAGAAGAAAATAAAAGATATCAAAATGAAAGAAATTTCTTATGTTCATCTTCTCATTTGATATCCTTATGTCTTAGCTTCTATCTTTATTTATATTCTATTTATTTGCCCATTTATCATTTTCCCAATTAAGTATTATTTATATGAAGAATTACTTCACCTCCTCTACCCATTTTATTTAGTCATTTTTCACACATACCTTACACATCACACCCCATTATTTATTACTAAGTGAGTTTTACTTTTTACACCTCACTTTCACATTATATTATTACACATATTAATTTTATCCTAAGTTATTTTCGGATATCTCCTTATGATACATGGAAACCAAGTGGACATATCAAGGGGTAGTACTTGGAAGCTATTAGAATGTTGAGGAATGACTTAGCACAATGACTAGGCAATGAGATGGAAACCAAAAACTACACTTTGCATAAGCTACAGAAAGTTTCATGACTCTTTATACTTCACACACAAATATATAAGGAGTAATTTTGTTTATAAATCATTATAAAATCCTATAGTGCATGTGGGTAGAGTAAGGTACATTTTTAAATCAAAAGACCAAGGTTCAAGTGGAGTAGATAAACAACTATTGAGTTGCCACATGCATATCAATGGTGGTTGGGTCATGAACTTCTAGAAACCATAACATGAATTTCCAAAATTATATTTGGGAAAAGAAAGTGATTTTAAGGGCTAAAATTATATGTATCAACTAAAAAAATTACAAGAAAAATTGCAACCAATTTTGGGCTTATCAACAACAAATTTTCTAAAATGATTCATAAGAAAGGGAAATATGGATAATATGAAGTGGGACCCATATTGGAGGATGAATTCCTAATTTCATATTTTCAAAATGGATCTCTATTTAGTTAACAGAGAGAGGAAAAAACTAACCATCAAGTAGTTACAAGGATGGAGACAAGATTATTAATTGAGAAAATCACAATCAAAAGGTAGTGGTTGAGAGAGAGAGTATTCATTCCATAGGTTGTTTTAATGTGATTTTGTGGGTGCTCTTTAATTTTCTTTTTTGAATAAATTCCCTTTCTTTCTACCTAGTCTTTCAACATCCATCCTTGTCATTTGTCTTATATATTTGTGAAGTTGATTCCTAACTTTAGTTTCTTTTCTTCTTCTAGGTAACCTCATATTATTCAGTCCAAAGTTGACAAATCCTAGTCCCTTAGGGACAAATACCTTTACTTTTTACACTTAAGTATCAAGATTTTGTAAAGTGTTTCAGGAGCTTACTTCATTCAAAACTTAAAATATGTAAAATAATTCTTTAAGTCTCGCACAAAGTTGTTTTCTAGAGTGCACATAATTTGTGGGTTTGAGACTTTTAAATGAGTAATAAAACTCATAAATGTTTTCCTGTGACTCTTTATGATCTATGAATGCATGAAATTAGTTTATATTTCTCTAAATCTCTAGTCATTTTTGTACTTTCTTTCTAGTGATTTTCTTCAAATGTGTTCTCAAATGTATCATGGAATGAATCATCAAATTTCTTTATTTCTAATATTATTATTTTATTTTCCTTTCAAAGCACACAGTCCACTCATACACGAATGTTGTAAATTATCATATTTATTTGTTTTGATTTATTTAGAATATTTGAGTGAATAAAAGAGGAGTACTTCCTCTATAAAAATGTAAAGGGAATCTTAAGAAGGCTCTAGGAGGTTGACTTTTTAACTTAACATGAAATGAATTCAACATTTTTAGTGACCATGCTAGGGAGTGATTCATTTTCAAGAAATATGATACTTTCTTTTAAGGATAATAAATTATTGAGAAACTAGAAGCTCTCTACTTCAAGTTTTTGAAAAACAATTGGTAGAATTCAAGCCACATAGTTAAAAATAAATTAGGTTCTTGAAAACCCTGTTCAAAAAACATCACATAATCTTCAATATTATGGAAATTCAAGTAAACATATGTTTTGGTGATTTCTTTAATACTAAGAAAAATCCAATACTTAAGAGAATTATCTCTCTAGTGACTCCATTACTGAATGTTTTTATTTTAAATAAGCATGCCCCCATTACTCCACTGAAAATTTCTGAAACACATGAACATCTAGATGGAAGCTCCAAGCAAGAGTTTCTCTAATATTGTGAAGATAATTTGCATTCCCCATAAATTTCATCAATACTTTTCCAATTTATGGAAAAAGAAGAAGGCCCACAATGGAATAGGCTAATGTACCAGAAGTTATCTCATTCTCCAAAGAAATATTCATCCCTTTCCAAACATTTCCATGCAGAAGTTTCCCATGGTATTTGGAGATACTTCAGAAATTGTAAAAAAATAATTTATTTAATTTTGATAATTCTTGTGATATTTATAATGTGGATACAAGTGATGTTGTTTGCATATTGTTTGTCTTGACTCTATAAGGAAATGCTCATGAATGGTTTTATTAATTGTTTCTTGGAACCATCAAAACTTGGGACATATTATAATTTTTATCCATTAAGAAATATGTCCCAAGGGAAAATCCCTATTCTCTTTTCTTGAGGGTGGCTTAAACCCATATGTGTGAAAATTAAATAGTTAAATATTCCACTCCTTGATATGTAATTTTTGCAGATATTCCACTAGATAATTTTTCACAACATATATGATACATTTATATTGAAAATATAAAATCTATAATATGGGAGTTGCTTTCCTTTGAATTATGGATTTATTAAGTTACTATATTTATAGATGTAATATTAACAATTGATAAAATATATAAAGAAAAAAATACAATAACGCACAACCATTACATCATAAGATATGACTTAGGAAACCCTTTCAGGGGAAAACTCAACTAGAAGGTGAGGTTGCTATACTCTCTCTTTCTCGAAATGAAAATATATGAAAGTAAAAATAAGTGGGACCCATGGTTCATTGTTTGCTATGGTGTAAAAATCCTCTCTCTCTCTCTCTCCCCTACTCTATTCACCAATGGAACAAAATGCACTTGAATAGAATGGAAGTTATTTTCCTCCTAGTGGCATCATTATAACACATCTTGATAGCCTAATAATGGTTAAGTTTGATAGAGTAGTACTCATCGTGATCATGTGGCTATTCCATTTTCCATGAATAATGGGGGCTAACATGGCATCTTCTTGTATCATCGTGGTTAAAACAAGAAGGTAAAATTTTGAGTGGAATAACATTTGCATACAAACTATGATTGAGGAAATTATTGCACCATTGGAGATGTTTCTATGTGTAGATTATCATTACGCAGTGTGGCACTTAGGTAGTGTTGTCGCTTCTACAACACCCTCCAAAATTTCACTAGATTTAAATTTTGGAGCCTACTCAATCATCACATCAACTGTTGCCTTAGTCGTCAAGTGTCATGTCAATTCATTTTATTTGTTTCAGGTGTTCTTAATCATTCTTAATTATAGTCGTATTGATTAGAACATCTACAATACATTTCATATTCATGACAACTCCACTTGTTGGAAAAAGACACTTTTGGTCTTAGTTGCACATACTTTGTCGATTGTACTAAGGTGATGTATGTAAATTGCGTTTTTTATGTCTATTTATCATTGTTTAATATTTTCTAATTTGTATTAGTGAGTTGGCATGTGTCACACATGATTCTCCGTTTAATGGCATTAATGTTTCCCCTTGTTCTATCTTCCACACTTAGTCAAATTTTGGTTGCAAGGTGAACCCATTAGCCTGGTTAGGAGCACAAAAAACACTCATAATCCCTAATCAGGAATCCGTCATTGTTGAAAAGTGCATCCTACTCCCTCTAAGAGCACTTAGTGCACTCCTAAGAATCACTCTCCTTCCTTATTCTAAACTATGCCCCAAAGAATCAAGTCATCCTTTGATCACACTCCTTCACATCAAAGAAGTGTGCCTCCTTAAGAGCATGAGTTCACTCTCAAGACTTGAAGCCTAACCCATTCAGCCTTCAACAATGTTCACTACACCCTCCTTTTCCTTCTTGAATGCATGAGCAGACCCTAAAGCTTTGAATCCTTTTCCTTCATCCTTCAACTCTACGCTTTGCACCCTCCTTGTTTCCCTTAAGCGCATAGTAAACTTCGAAAGACTAAAGCCTAATCCTTAATCCTTTAGACCTATGCCTTGCATCATCCCTTGAGTTTCTCTCTCCCTTCTTGAGCACATGAGCAAATCTCGAAGCTCTGAAGCATCATCTCCTCAAACCTTCATCCTTTCAAAGTGCGCCCTTGCACCCAGAAGTTCTCCTTGCTTTTTGCAAGTGCATTGTTAAGACATGAATAAAACATTTGCATGAAACATGCTACAATAGGGGATTTTTTAGGCTGATGTTTGCTTGTGTGAGTGTTTGCAGTTGCAGGCATTTTAAGAATAACATGGAAAGGATTCTTAAAGAAGATTGGGAAAAGAGGGCACTTAATGGGAGAATTTGAAAATAAATAACATGCTAAAGCCTTGACAATTGAGGTGCCCCCAAAGACTCCGTGAGATCAAAGTCCCTTTTGTGTGTGAATACATCAACGATCAGAAGCTACATGCAAGAGAAAAGACACAAGTGTAAGAAATGTCACCCATTGAATAAATTTCATGTCATAAGTGACTATAAGTCCTAGTCATCAATAATAGTGACCTGTCATGTCTCATATCATGATGATGTGGAAGTTTTGATGTAGTCATGCAATTATTGTAAATACAAATAAGTGGAAGTCCAAGAGTCATGTATGGACAAAAGATCCATATATATATATATAAGTCCAAAATGCATTTAATTCCAAGAGTCACATATAATTCAAAAATTCATTTGTAATTCCAAGGGTTATAGAAGTCCAAAGGTCATTTGAAGTTAGAAATTCAAGAGTCATGAGGATTTGAAAAGTCATGCCTCAAGCTATAAAAGGATACTCATTACTCAAGAAAAGGACTTTTAACCTTGGCTTCTCCCACAAGGCATTAGAGAGATAGAGAGAGTATTTTTGGGGAGAAAGTAGTGGCTCTAATGGTCCAATATTGGAGCTAGGAATGTTCCTTGTATGTATGTATCTTGGAACTTTTTCTTAATACTTGAATCCTTTTCGACAACACATTTTAATAAATGAATAGTGAATGTTTTAAGACTATTCTTGTATTTTTTATGATTCATGTTGGCTTTCACATGTACCAAAGTAATTTAACTATTTCATTGGCTTTGGTTCTTAACTTGTTGGAAATGTGTTGGAATGATTGTAATGATCGTTGAATCTATATGAACTATTTCACTTGATGCTAGACAAGTCTTTCTTATCTATGTGTGTGTGTCTATATTAGAGTAGTACTATTAGTTCTCTTTTATAGGATCCCTTTCTTCCCCCTTGCAGTGAAAGAACATTAATACATATAAAATTAAGCATTCAAATGGCACACTCTCTTTCTCATTCAGAAGCATATGTGCACTTTTCTTTCATGCTAATTGCTTAAGTCAAATTAGGTGTATTTTTTAGTATGCCATGAAAGCATGTGATATGTCAAAGATTCATTGAGTGAAGACCCCATGGGATCAAGAAGTTAATCAATGTTATGAGTATGTTAGAGAAAATAGTGAGATGATTCTTGCCTTTGGCCATGCTTTGAAGAAACAATATATTCATATTTTCTGGATTTTCACATTATGTCTCGTTTTATTAATATATGTGCTTTAGTTGTGAATTGAAAATTCTTAGGGATGGAATACTTATGGCATACAATTAGACATTAAAGACATGGTTTCATTTAATTATTGTTGTAGGTACACACCTGAAAGATAAGACCTTTGAACGATCTCAAGCTATTGAAAGGGAATGTAAAGCATAGTGTCCAAGATAGGCAACAACAATATAAAATTGAATTGGAGAAGATAGCGTTGGGAATGAAGTTAATGAATTAGACATATTTTCATGATTGGAAATGAAAGAAACATCAAGGATCATGTTATCCAAAGGGGATGGATAATGTAATGTTCCAGTTATAATCCTTGGAAGCTATTGAACCAAATTATGTTTAAATTTTAAATATGTGACTGTGTGCTAGAAGTCAAACCATATGGATTAAGTTATAAGATCTCATGTTGTTACAAACATTTAAAATGAATTTTGATAATTCTTATTGTGGACCTCAAGGAAAATGACAGTTTTGTGAATGACTTATCATGCAAGATGTAAATGTGCATAGAAGAAACATAAGGTAGGATTTCCATGCTAGGTTTAAGATTTGTAAATATTTATGTTGAACATAATATATAATGGTCCAAACTCACTATGGATATCATGAGAACAATAGAGACTATGATTTCAACAGAGGGGAAGATGAAATAAGTCCCATAGAAAACTAATTATTTTGTTTCCAAATATTAGCCTTATATTTCATCTCTTATGTACAAGTCTCTTAAATGAATCTACCCACCTCTGATTGAGTCATTAAAGCAATAATTGGATGCATGTAAGAGTTTGGTGGGAAATACTTCTCCCATAATTATGAAATCTTGGGCTAAGTACAAATGTAAGAGCCCTAAGTTTTCTCCCATCAAAAGTAATGTTATTAATTACTCCTAATCCTCCTCAATTCCATTTATAATTATTTCATGAACATCATTCATATTATCTCTCTGCCATTAGTGCACAAAGTCACCATGTACTATGTATTATTATAAACAATAAACAAGTAATCCAATGGAATAGGAAATAGGCTAAAGGGAAGATAGTGAAATGAATGTATAAAGGCCCTAGATTCAGAGAGATGGTTGGAGGAGAGAAGATAGTTCGGGTAAGTATTTATGTGCCATAGATGATCAAGAAGGAAAGAGATAATACTGCAAGGATTTCCCAAAAAGTAGAGAACCTGTTGGGATATTTTTCCACACACTAAACAACACCATAAGGGATGGGTACTCTAAAAATATTGAGTATAGAATTAATTCTCCATTTTGTTGTGTCAGGTAGTGGAAGAGTGTTTCATGGCTAGTTTAATGGCTAGAAGAGATGTTAGGAGTATCATGTAGAAAGTTGCTTTGCTTAATATGACCACAAATGGGTAGGTAGAGAAAATTAGAACCCTTAGACATGTTCCCTCATTTTGGTGGTCTCGTAGCCTAGTATGGGGGTGGTATCCTTGGGTGGAACATCACTCATACATAGAAGTTTTATTGTATCATGCTCATTTGAAACATAAGTATCATTTAATTTTTATAGATATGTAAAATTATTGTTATTTTATGTTATGGAATTGTATTTAAATGCATATTTGTGTGGGTGAATGACTAATAACAAATAGTGTAACTAAGAGGGAATTGAAAATAATAATCCATGACTATATATGAACTCTATTTTAATCCAAATTTTGATTGGAGGATAATTATATAAGGCTCAAACAATGGGTCTCTGAAGGCCATAAATTATTTTCCTTGTATTGTAGCTTATGTCCATTAATGAATGATCATGGGGTAAGGTGAAACAAAGTAAAATGCATCAAGTCTTGGAGCTCCTTGAAAAGTTGATCACTAATCAATGGGGGGACTCTTAAAATATTGCAATTTATAACTTTCTTCAATTGGGATATGTGGTAGTGTCGTATTGGTGTAGGATTTAAAACAAAAACCAATGGATAATAACCTATATGATCCACAACAATTTGGACCATAGGATTGGTTCCATGATTGAGGAAGAAAGTTACCTCCCAAGGAAATTTTCATATGTATATATGTTGGGTGGAGGATACACAAGAAGGAAATGTGTTGCCTTCCTATTCATGTATGTCATACATCTACAAGAAGGAGGGAGGGGGCCCTTCTTTCTTACAAGGATAAAGATAATTGATATAGTCCTATATCAATAGTGCATGATTATTCCTTGATGAATATACAACACTTTTATTTCATTGTGGAATGTGTGGGTTGGACACATCACATGAAATGGATTTATTCATGTAGAACATAACCTTTTGGATGCATAAAGTATCCTATCTATTTCATTGTTAAGATAAATTAAGGAGAATAAACCTTATGGCTTGAGTGGTGTTGAGGCCTCAACAACCCGCCTTAATTTTTCTCAAAAATTAAGGGGGGCCCCATATAAATTTTGAAAATATTGCCTCAGTTTGCATTTGGTTTCCTATTTTGAGTGATTCTATTGTTCATTATTTTCTACTTTTTATATTTCCATCATCTTCTCCTCTTCGAGATATTTGTGGTGATATAAAGTTTGCTTCATTCCAAGTTCTAGATCAGAAGTTATGGCCCTTAGTAGTTTTGTGTTTTTTCTTATTTTAATGAGGTGGCATGCTAACGTGGCAAGCTACATGGTAGGATGACTTGGTATGCTGACGTGCCAGCTACTGTGGATCCATTCATTTATTATAATTTTATCCATTTTTGTATTTTTTTTCATTATTTTATTGTATTTTAATTATCTAATTATATTTTAAATTATTATTTAGTGGTTGAAACTTCACATTCACCAGAATCCAATGGCTAGAATTTTGTCATTACTAGAAGCTTGATCCCCAAGACTTTTTCATTATATCTATTTCAAGATTTTTCTAAGGACTGGAGGTCCACGTCTAGGGTTTAAGGATTAAATTTTTTATTAATTTTATTTTATTTTATTTAATATTTTATTTATTTAGTTTTTTATTAATTTTCTTTATTATTCCCCTATCTAAAAATCAAACTAGGATGGGGCGAAGGATCCGGGGAAGGATTAGGTCGAGGACCATGGCCCGAGGAGGTGTGTTGTCTATGGAAATCCTCTCTATGGATATAGATGATCCCTCTAGCCTAATGAGTGGCACTAGCAAACTACGTGAAAATATACAAGACACTTTCCTATATTACAATCGAAATGAGAGAAGAGGAAGATGGCCTCCTTTGTTGAAGACATCAAACAACTTGCACCTCATGCTCAATTCTGCTACTCACAGTGTTTGAATTCCTACACAAAATATCAAAGACACAACAAATCATATGAATAAAAATATCATAATTGAAAGTAATCCAGTTAACAAATCAAGGAGCATTAAGATAAATGATGCATTAACATACACATTTATGGGTAGTGAACTAGTAATTGTATATATTAATAGAATAATGGAGGAAGCATACAACCAAGCCTTGATGTCAATAAGCTCTCCTTAAGTAAGTGTCCAAGTCCAAGATCAAGCTCTCCAAGCACTCCTTCTCCAAGCCAAGTGAGTAGCATGTCGGCAAAATCTCAGCATAAGGGTGAAAATACTCAAAGACCAACCATTTGGGAATGGTAAAAGATGAATATATAGAAATGGAAAGGGAGTTACGATCTCTCCAAACATAGGATAATACTCTCATCCCAAGGAGGTAGATCATACAGATAAGACTAAAGGGCCAAGTTGAGAGAACTTCACCTCATCCACATCAAACAACCTCCAGCTTGTCATTCTAGAAGCCTATAGATCACGAAGCTTCTTGTCCTCTTTGGGAAAAATTTCCTTTTAAGGATCATCCCGGGTATCCAAGCCAAAAGCACACTCTCATCGTGAGGCTAGTATAATGAAACTAACAATCAACATGAATTTCCAGTGTCAGGGTCACGATGATGCTAAAACTAGGGTTTTAGAGCCCATTTTCTCTAGGGAAGGCTCAAGGCATTTTTCATGAGTGTTTTAGGGAGGATCTAAGCTGCTAATCATGATGGGTGTACTACATGATTTCCAAGTTTCGAGCACTTTGGGGTATGACACAGGGAAGTGCAGGAGGCATGACAAAATATTGTGTAACAGATGCCCCATAAAGCGTGAAGGCAGAACAGGGAGTGGTGGCTGAGATGATTTACGAGCTTTTGCAAGGACGAGAAAAAACATTGTCAAGGGACCTACAAATCATGGATGCATATACATATACATATCTGATATGAAAACATGAATCCACATATGGACACCACCATTAGGATAAAAGAGGACTATGTGAAAAGATCCATAGCATGGGTGCAACCATCCGAATGAGAAGGATCATCTGTAAATCTAAGATCCAAGGTATGGATGCAGCCACCCAATCTAGAAGGATCATCATAAATATAAAGTCCCACAGTACGGTCACAGCCATCCGTATAGAAGAAATATGTGTACAATCATGAACAATACAAAGCTCCACGCAACCTAAGTCATATTAGATAAAACTTAGGTCTTGTGCTCCATCCAACCCGACCAATGTACGCATTCTAATATGTGAATGAATGTGTCTAAGTCGAACATGCTAGAAAACCACCTCATTACCGAACAATGATGTGGACCATTAATAGGTACGAGAGGAACCACCAATAATGAAAATGGTCCTCAAGGTACAATAGTAAAATACATGAATGTGAAAATGAATTTGACGTCGAACACTCGTGGAATCACCTGATCGAAGGTCAATAGTGAAAACCTATTGTTAGACGCAAAGAACTTTCCATTATGGCATGCAAGCTCTAAGGTACTAAAAGGGAGTTTCTAAGTCATATTATTGGATAATGAGTTGAAGTAGACAGGAAGTGACCTATCGAAGGAGGGCCATAATGATCCCCCCATCATCGACACGAAACAAGGAATATAGTGGAATGAATGAATAGGATCTAAGACTGTAGCAAAGCGTTAGACAATGTATAGGTAATGAACAGTAGATAGGACTTCTCTTGAACATCGATGACATGACTCCAGAGTCTGGAAACATTTGACTCAACATAATGCCAAATGTCATGATGATGAAATAGAATAATCAGATGAGAGGAAAAATGGATCACCCAAACCTGGAAACACAAGTTACTAAGCGAGGATATCCCAAACCTGACATCAGAAATAGATAAGTTTCATGTTCAAGAGCAACATGCTACCTATACAAGGGATGTTTCACTTTCATTTTCCGCACTATTTCTAGTGAGTACCACAATTATTTTTAATCATAGGATTGAATAGGATAGCATATGCTTTTCATATAAGTTCATTCTTTGAATGAATCCATCCTAGTATGTTTTACAAATCCTAGGAAGGAGAAAATTGGGCTCATCATGGTGACAAGTATTTCGTCGTTTAATTTTTATGAGTTTGATGGAAGTGTAACTCGGTGTCTTTTTCATATTTAAGAAGTTTGAAGACGAGACGGAAAAGAAAAACTCCATCAGGTCCCTTTTCGTAATTTGTCTCACGAACCTGAAAAGGTAGAAAAATATATTTGAGAGAACCTCTTGACCAAGTCGATCAAGGTGTTCCTTTTTCATAAATAGTCAATCTGAACCTGAAAAAGGGGTAAACTTATACTCATACGACGTCAATTAATTTAATTTAACAAGTTCAAAATGACAAGTACTCGACAATCTTTTCATATTTAGAGGTCCAAAAAAGAGCTTAAAGATGACTCAACCTAGAAGAACGAGTGGTATAAAAGGATAGCAACTGCTTCTGGTCATGATGGGACTGCTCAAAACATGTAAAGGTCAAGAGGCTGGCTAATAATGCCACTCATCATAGATGTTCCTCAGGTAAGGGTAAACCAACCAAGTGAAAGTGTATGATCAGCTAAAGAGATGGTCACAGTGGAATGGAAAAACCAAGGCTCATCTAGTAAAATGTTGGCTGATAAAATTGACAATCATGAGATGTAAAGTGGGAATGGTTTCATTTTCTCACAAGCTTGAAACATAGGAAAACATTATTCTTTGATTTGGTTTTATTTTTACACAATCTTGAAACAAAGATAAACTATTCTTGATATAAGTTTGCATGCCCCTAGCATAATGACTCAATTCAAGGTACATGCCCCCCAAGCTTAATTTCATTCACCTAAGTAGACTAGTGGTTACTCATAGGTGGATGGAATGAAGTTTTACTTATGAGATCAAGTTAAAGACTCGACTAGGATTTTATGAGATCTAATCAAAGACTTGAATTGTAAAGGGATTTGTTTCATTTCTTAACAAGCTTGACACTTGGAAAGAACCATGCTCATGACACCTTATTTCATTTTTTTAACAAGGTTGACATAGTTAAAGAACTATCCTCATGGGAACAAATTTCAATTTTTAATGAGTTTGACATAATAAAAGAACTATGCTCATGGCCCTTGTTTCATTTTTTAACGAGCTTGACACAAGACGAGGAACTTTGCTCCAAACACTTGATCACAGACCAAAAGAGGCCATGGCTTCCAAGAAGTTATCATCATATGGGAGAACAAAACTCTCAAAGGGATACATGCCCAGGGATCCAAATGAGAAATTGGGCTCCAATGCCCCTAGTACATGATGTACTACATCACCTACTATATCACTGGTAGATGTGGGCATGGAACAGGTGGCCACATAATTAACTTGTGGCGGGGGTGATACCGCTTGCACATAAGAACTATTTAGGGATGATGGTTGATGGGGATTTGATTCAGGACCAATGAATGTAAGCTGATCAATGATCACAATGTTTCCTTCATGCGGGAAACACATCACGCGAAAGAGGGAGGAAACAAGAGCTCCGATGACGTAAACATAGTCACAACCAAGGAGTAGATTAAAATCTAAAGGTCCTTAGACAACCATCGCATCTATATACACAGTCTTCCCCCCCAATGTAATGGGTATATTGGGAAGGACCCCTAATGGTTGAATGGTTCCTTGTTAAAAACTAATAGATTCTGGGTGACGGGGACAAGCTGAGGAGAACCTAAATCTTTCCAAGCAGATGAGGATAGGATGCTAACAGATGCAACCTCATCTATGACCATGCTAGGTATGACCATATGGTAAACCTGTAGTATAATCTGGAAAGCAACATAAGACAGAAGACGATATCCTACCAGTCAACTCCAATCAAAATAAGTGACTAAACTACTTGAAGGGGGTGTCGTAGGAATGTGAGATATTCCCTCTTGCACTATGGAGACAGGAGAAATTCTCTCATTCACCTCGGGAATGGGAGGATTTACCTCCAGTTCATTGGAAACTGAAGAAACTAGAAGAACCTAAGCAGTATGAGGTTCACTCTCTAATAGAGAGGTATGGTTAACTAAAGGTAGAGCCACGTCTATCATTTTATCAACCAATGGATGGTTAAGAATGAACTCACGAGACTCACTTTTAGAGAGAGTGGGGTTGACCAAAGATGACTTTTGATCAATCATTGGATCAACTAGTGAAGGATTAGGGGAAAGCTTTCGATAACTAGCTGGAAGATAAGGCTGGGAAGCAGTAAGGTTTTCCAACTGTTTGGAAGGTTCATCAAAAAGAGGACAAAGGTGAATGAGATGACTACCTTCACACAACTTACAAGGAAATTTGAACTTTCCCTTTTTTCCATGAGCCTTATTATTACTAGTTGAAGGTTTATCACCAGCATGATCTCGAGAGGTTGATGACAAAGGTTGATACGAACCTGTGGACCACACTCTAAGACCTTTCCCATACTAGGACAATTCTGAAGAAGGTAGTCACCCTTACATAAAATGCAAGGGAATTTTACTTTCTGCAGTTGGTTGGAATATTTTTCTACATTAGTTACATCCATAACAATAGTTGTTTGGTTGCCCCCTTGCTTGTTTTGTTTCTTCTTCTTCATCCTCTTTTCCTCTTCTTAGCTACCTAGTTACTAGAATTCAGAATTTCACTAGGTAAAGAGGAAGAATGGGGTGAAGAAACATGCGAAGAAGGTGGGGGGTCAACTTTAGGACCAACATGAGGTTGATGTTGTTCAGGTGGAGGATAACTTGATTGAAAAATAGTTTGGACACTCGGAATCACCGAGGTTGCAAATAACCAAATTAGCAGACCAATGGTCAATCCAGGAAGGGACAATGTCACCATATAGGGTTCAACGGTATTTCCAAAAGAAGGAAATGAAGTAGGATTCTCATCAACACAGCCATATAAGCATATGCACAACAAATTAACACACAAAAACTAAACTGGCAGAAAAGGTGGAGAGCTATCATGTGGTCTCTCATACTCATGTAATTCTCTCTTATTCAAATAATTTAATAATACATTTAAATACATGTGCAAGTGGCCTTAATATAGTGTGTCTATCTTAGACTCACTTTGTTGAGACAATTTCTCAAATTACACACTAATTTAGGAGAGCTAGTTGGAGAGAATCTCTCATCCAAAACTAGACTCCTTAGTTTGAGGAGTTCTCATGATTTTATTAATTTAATTTAATATTTGGATTTATTAATTGATTATTAAGAGAGTGAGGATAAAATTCCCCCTCCCCCCCAATGATAAATCCAAAATGAACAAGGAACCATCGTCCAAGTTCTCAAGTTGATCCTCAAAAACATTTGCCTAAAAAACTGCAAAAGCTGGATGCTGAAAAAAACTCAAATCTGAAGAAAACATGAATCAACTGCATGTTTGATTCATCTTTGAATGTCACTTGACAACTCCATCATGTGCCAAGCCACAGAAGGATCAAACTGTCCTTTGCTTAAAAATAGCATCCAGTGTCCAATGACACAATTTGATGAACACCCACTGGCGTATTTTCTGATGATGATTGCCCACTGGCTGATGAGGATGCCCACTGGCTGCTTCACTAATGTTGTCGAGACTCTCAGTCTAAAAACCACTTATCAATTTCATTGACATTTCCCCCCTTTGTTAGCTGAAAGGAGAGGCAATATTCTCCAAAATATATCTAAACTCCCCCCTGTAGGTGGAGGAGTATTTCACTGGTGTACTCCCCCGTTCAACTGCACGAGAGTACCATTTTCATTTGATTATTGGCTGCAATATGTGTGAGTGAATCCAGTTGTAAAACTTGTACAATCTTCTAGCTATGGATGACCATTCTCAAGGATCATCCATGAATAATCGATCTTTAATCTGGCAAGTTGGTATTGTTTGCAACATTTCTCTGATGAATGATTCTACTTGCCACAATGGTGACAAGGATGGAGATCAAAACACTGATCTTCCAGATAACTAGTTCTTTGACAATTAGAACATGTTAGTTTGTCTGCAACTTGAGTTTGTGCGTATAGAAGTTAGTTTGCAAGTTGCTGACAACTTGCTGTGGGGATTTGTTCAAGTAATTCGGCACTGACGAACAGAATGGGCTTTGAATAATCAGGGATATGTAAGTTGTCATTATCTTTGACATATCCTAAGCCACGTCAATTTCGATTACTTTGGATTTCTTCCCATGGCTTGATGATGGGTTTGGAAAAGACTTGGAAGCAACACGCTTCTCTTGCAACTCAATTCTCTACAGTTGTGATTCTAGTTGAAGGAACTCAATCATTTCATGTGCATGTTGAATATGCACTTGAATGTTAGCAAGAGTGGTTTTGCTTATTTGCACCATGTCACCAGCTGATGATAAGATCAAATTGGTAAGAATTTGGGACAGTTTAATTTATGTCACCATGTTGCCTTGCTTACTTTGAAATCAGGCTTCCTTGTTGCAGAAGTCATGCTTGAAAAAATTACTCAATTGAGTCGATCACTGAAATGACACGCTCACTTCCTTTTTTGTTTAAATGTCACACTCGCTTGCTTGGTTGTTTGAATGACAGGCTTGCTTACTTTGATTGGTTGAATGACATGCTCGCTTGCTTTGATTATTTGAATGATTATTACTTTCTAGATGGTTTGCTTTAGCTTGCTTGATTTATTACTGACACTTTGTGCTTTCTTGAATGTACTCACTGAATCTGCTGATTTGTAAAAAAAGGAAAGGGTATCGAACACTGTCGAAAATGCACCCAAGAGATAAATGACAAGTTCAATATTGATGACTCAGTTTAAGACTCGACGTAATTTATTCACCTTAACAATTCAAATGAGGGTGTCAGATGCAACCAAAAATGCACCTGGACAATTCAGTTAAAACATTGCAACTGATACAGAAAGTGTTCATAATGTTGATGGCATTTGGACTTGAAATTATTGAGCGTGTAGCATCCTTAACTTGATGGCATGAATTAGCTGTTGTGAAATTTTATTGCAGAAGATTTATTTTATCAAGTCGATGATGTGACGCTTTGTGTCTATGAACTTAAGTGATTACAAGAATGTTGATTTCAGGGGCTTGATCGATGACTTGTATATGTAAACTTTCTTATGTGCATGTAGTTGTTTTGTTTAAGCATAACAAAGAGATAATTTGAGCACAAGTCATGCACATGCATTCATTACACACCGTGTACCTAAGATCCCCTTATTCAATTTGAGGCAGGTCTAGGAAAAACACCACAAAAAGATATGATTTTATTAATCTTCAAGATACATCATCATGACAATGTCTTCAGTGAGGTGTCCCAAGCACAGACAGAGAACTCCTTGGCGTCAAATTGGCTGAACAAAACTGACTCTAAGACAATGATAATTCCAAGCTCGACCCTTTGAAGAAAATTGTCAATTAAAACTTTAAATTTGACTTGACGTTGAGATAGACTTGATGGAGTCACTCCAAAAATTACAAACCAAAATCACTTCAAAAAATCTCTATTACATACTAACCTTCTCAAACTTTACTAATATTTCCAAGTGAGAATATTTGGAATGAATGACTGCAGAAGATAGTTGATCCAGACTGTATGAGTCCCTTTAAACAATAAAACTTTGCTTCTTTGCTTCTCAATGAAAATCCTTAACAATGACCCTTCAGAAATGCTAGAAGAGATAGGCCGCAAATTTATCAATGACCTCTAATCAATAGTGAGTATCCAGATTCTTGAAGGCATGAAATCAATCCTCAGAAATTGATATACAAGATAGAAAATTATGAATATGTTTCCAAATAGTCTATCTCTATTTTATTTACAAGGCCGCAAGAATTTGAATGTCACTGGCTCATATTCAATCCATAGGTCTGAGTGATCTAAATTGTATACATAATCTCGCAAGTATTTCACCAGTAGCCAATTTCTTCAGATTAGCAACAATGGATGCCCAACTTTGTTAGGTTCGTGGAGAACTTCCAGATGATGAAGAAAATGAGAAATACTGTGTAGATTTCCTTCAGAAGGGCAAGTTAGAGGGTGATCTTGAAAGCATGGAAGGGAACAATAAAACTAGAATCCTAGACAATGACAATAAAATGGACAATGAAATGTCTTTTTCATATTCAGATGGAAACCCAGGCATTGGATGGACCAGTTTTTCTGGAGTTGGCAATCAGCATAAGGGACTAGTTAGGGAAGTGAACCAAGAAGCCACTGAAGCTAGGGAAAAGGACTTTGGTTTAAAGCAATGACAACAAATTCAAGCTGAAAAGAACTGAGAGAAACCCCGTATACCTGTGTGGAATAGCATGGATCGTATATTGTAGAGACCACCTGAACATATAGGCATTGAACGTTTCAGGCAAGCAAGAGGTATCTCCCATGGCTTCGGATTCTTTCAAAGCTTCTTTTCTTCCTTTAACAATGTTCAAATGCACCAATTATGTAGCAGGCCCTTTCGTTCTCACTTCGTGTCATGACTTAGAATTAATTATGGTCCAATTCACAGTTTCATTGGGAATGCTTTACTCGACTGTTGTATGTGCCTCCCCTATGGCTTCGACTGCTTTATGACTCCTCTATTGGCAAAATAGAAACCTCAAAGTCTACATACTGTAGAAATAAGAAGCAAACTTTGATCTCGAAACTCCAGAATCTCTAACAAAGTCTGCACTTAGGACAAATCTCAAAACTTGGTACACATTGACAACTCCGAACCTAGTACACCTCTCGACAGCTTGATTGTAAGACGTTGGTTTCGATCTCGTGACGTACAAGCGAGCAACATAATTGAATATATATGCTCTGGATGAAGCCAAATCCAATGGGACGGGAAAATTAAAGTAATCTTTTGGTCCAGACAACAAATTTAAGCTCCTCGAAGTCTCGTATGGCCATTTAGGAGTTTTCCCCAATGGTCAAGAGTGGACAAAAAGAAGGACGAATCGATGCAAGTTGTCAATGGTAGTGGGGACTCACGGGCTGCAATAATTCTGTGCAGTGGTAACTAAAGCAAACAATTCCATCTTATCACCATTGTATCTCTTCTAGTGTGCAATTATTCCAGTCAATAGAGATTCAGATAGATGGGAGGTCATTGTGCCGGTGAAAATAAAATATCTGCATGCTACCAGTTCTCCAACAAATGGCATGAGATATGAATGTAAACAATGTCCCCCCTTCTAATTCCATTGCCACGATCATAATATAATTAATAGGTTTCCATAGAAGACTACCATGGAGTCAGTCAGGCCCTAAGAACCGTTAATGCTCTGATACCACATGAAGAAGAATCACACAGCCATATAACCATATGCATAGCAAATTAACACACAAAAAATAAACCAAATAGTAGACATACAGAAAACCAAACATGGGAGAAAAGGCAGAGAGCCATCATGTTAGACTCACTTAGTTAAGACATTTTCTCAACTTACACACTAATTTAGGAGAGCTAGTTGGAGAGAATCTCTCATCCAAAACTAGACTCCTTAGTTTGAGGAGTTCTCATGATTTTATTAATTTAATTTAATATTTGGATTTATTAATTGATTATTAAGAGAGTGAGGCTAACACGAAGGGGTTTCCTTGACTGGTAGACTCAGGAAACATTGCCATCAGTATCAACCTAAGATCTACTAAGGAGTATTTCCATAGGAAGGATGTTTTTCCACAGTCAATTAATTGATTTTATAAATTAACCAAACAAAATAAAATATGGGTAAGCTAGGCAAGAGGGTTTACCAAGTATCTGTGAATCGCAATATACACCTTAGCAAAAACCAAGGACTTAACTTACAATGACCAATCTCCCCAAATGCTATGTTCAGTGTATCACATTTACAAGGCGACGAACTCGGTTACATATGGCTAAAGAATAACAACCTAATCGTGTCTTCTGATATATAATCGACGGTACAGGGAGCACAAGTCCATGTTAGTGCTATTGTTGGCTTGAGGGGGCCTGACCCAGGTTCAAAGTTAATTAGCCAAACAAATTCCTACACTATTAGCCCTTTCGGCAACATCTCGTGGAGCGCGGATTGAGGTCTCACCCGAAGCAATATGGGGGGATGTTGGAACCAAGTTTCTGCACCCTTGAGATGTTTGAGGGGTCGATTTAGTCCAACTGTGAATACCTTCACGTAGATCACTTCGCGTACTATCCTGACCTGCGAGGCCTTCATGATTTGTTATAATCACCTTCGCGTAGTGCTCACTAGGGGCGGAGGTGATTTTGTGCTTCCCTAGTAGCGATCTGCGCTACTTCCCCAAGTTATACCGTGGATCTTAATTATCTTCTTATAACAATTAGTTATCTTTGTGTAAACAGATACTTTATCTTATATTAACTTTATCAACACGTTCATATAAATTTGCGCATCATATAAAAAATATAAATGCAATTTATATCCAATACATTCGATGCACAAAATAGGAAAAAGATACACAGAAATGATGTAAAACTTCTCTTTATTACTTCTCCAAAGGTTACAGACTCGACCTACTCTATGCACTTAGCTGCAGGGAAACGTGCACTCAGCTGCAGACTACTAGGCCTCTGCACACTCAGCTGTAGAGCCTTCTCCTACTCTACGACCCAAAGACTTGAATCTAAACTTAGATAAGACTCAATTCTCTTATTTTCTCCATTGATTCTCTCCTTTACAACTTAGAGCCTCGCTCTATTTATACAATCCTATGCTCCGTGGACCATGGGTAGATTCCTAAAGCCGACATTGCATTACAAAAATGAGGGTAGACAGCCCTATGACTCATTTACAATATTCGCGCTCTGCACCCACAAAAAGCAGAGTCTTTACATAGGATTTGGTCAAAATCTAGGCTTTAAGCCCCAAAACTTTCCTTGGGGGATCCCGCGCCCAACAGTTGTCTAATGCAGAACCATTTGATGAGAGTGTCCCTATAGAATTACCATACTGAAGTGCCCCCTATATACCCGAAAGTACTAGAGAACCTTCTATATACTTCCATATTGGGACGGGATTTCACCCCTGGGATACATTACAGGAAGTTAACGATAGCTACTATGTGTAAAGGTGCCAGAACATGTCTCTAGCCTATACCTCTAGATATTTGTGTTAGGTGACAAATGCTCCTTAGGTTAATTGAGGTAAATTTTAATTTTATCTTGAATTAAGATTCAATTTGATGGCTCAACGATGTCATTTGAATTCCTATAATGCAACTAAATGATAAAAATTAAATCTTTTCATTTGATGAAGGCTATACTATTGAAGGAATAGAGACAACCAAATAATGCAACAAACAACCAAGAGTCATTTAAAACAAAACTCTTTATCATTCCAATGAAAAATGAAAAAATGAGATCTAATCTTTCACTTTCACAAACAAATGCAATGCCAAGATGTGATCCTAAGAGAAACAAAAATCACTTTTCATTCACTACGATGCACTAATTCAAACTAATGCAATGAGAAAAGGAAAAATGCAATATAAGACAATGAAAATGAAAATATCTTTCACTTTATGGTTTCAAATGAAAAAATGTTCCAAAAAATACTTAATGAAGAAATCTTTCACTTCTTCTTTCTGGAACAAAAAATAAAAACAAGTACTCTCTTTCAGTCCTACTAAAGCAAACAACTGTAATCTATGCTTGGCAATGGAACAAAATAAATCTTCAAAGAATCAATATGACTCGACACTAATTATAACAATAATTTCACATCAATGAACCAAAATGAACTTGAAAAATATGTCCTGATTGCAGGAAGACTCCTGAATGGAAATAATCAATATTAGAGAGGCAAACCAAGCAATTAGTAGCTGTTGACCTAGAAATCCTAGAAACCCTAGAAGGAAATCAAGCTTGAAACACACGTTAACAAGGTAAGGAGAGAATTGTAATCATACAAGGATGACAATCAAGATAAATAAACTGTAGTCGCACTAGAAAATCATTGGCGGAGGCCAAAAATACTGAAAACAAGAAGAAGCCCTAATATTTCTTCTATCCTCGGGGATAAACACACCCGTTATAGGAAAAAGGGAAATGAAAGGCAGATTAACATGACTATAATTAAAAAATAAGTGAATGACAACACTATTGTTGGAACATAAAACACGCTGGGCGAGAAAAGTAATGGAAAATAAAAATCCTCAAGATCAGAGCAGACTAAATGTCCTCAAGCAAGAACTAATGATTGCAAATAGCTACATTGATGCAAACAAGCCAAGAAACTGATTGTTGGTCAAACTCACCAGAGAATCTGATTGAAGGAATGGATGGAAAGGGTTATCATTTCCCCAGAGGAGTTGCTATTTTATTGTATAGGTAAATCCTCTCTACAGATAGAGATGATTCCTCTAGCCCAATGAGTGGGACTATCAACCTACGTGACAATCTACAAGATACTTTCCTAAATTACAATCGAAATGAGAGAAGAGGAAGATGACCTACCTCATTCTGATGCTATAACGTCATCCTTTGTTCAAGACCTCAAACCACTTACACCTTGGGCTTAGTCCTACTACACACAACATTTGAATGCCTACAAAAAAGATCAAAGACACAAAAAATCATATGCATATAATCCAGTTAACATATGAAGGAGCATTAAGATAAATGATGAATTAACACACACATTTATGGAAAGTGAACCAACTATTGTATATATTAATAGAATAATGGAGGAAGCATACAACCAAGCCTTGACGTCATTAAGATCTCCTTGAGTGAATGTCTAAGTCCAAGCTCAAGCTCTCCAGGGACTCCTTCTCCAAGCCAAATGAGTAGCATGTAGGCACAATATCAGCATAAGGGTGCAAATACTCAAAGACCAACCATTTGGGGATTGGAAAATGTAGGTCTTAACCCCATACAGAAATTACCTGCATACGAATTCTAAATCACAGGAAAAATAAAAAGGTGAGAGCATAACACATAAAACACATATACACAGAGATTTCCCACTGGATCTCAAAACCGAGACTACCAGCTTGATTTTTCATTATGTTCCTTTCAATGTTACAATACATATTTATACATGCCGAAGCATCCCATACCATGGACCGAAAAACATCACGTCCAATACCATGGACCGAAAACCATCGCGTCCAATACCATGTGCGAAAATCATGCGCAAAACCATATGTGGGTCTGCCCAACCTAACATAGGGTCCAAAACCAAAATTTTCCGGGGCGCTGCTCCGGACCCCATAAAGTGGGGTTACGGTACCCCTCAAACCCCCTGTTAACTATG